>JABBWB010000362.1:0-40258 GCA_016628085.1 Suillus occidentalis
TCGAAGGAATTCCTATAAATGGCAATTGTGGAAGATGGTTAGGGAATGCCAAGTCGAATTCCTTGGGAAATGTTGGAAGGAATGATGAAATTGAGGAATGCCAAGTCAGGTACCTTGGGAATTGATATCCATATGAGTTGTTGGCTTTGCCCCCCATAGATTCCCTTCGAAGGAATTCCTATAAATGGCAATTGTGGAAGATGGTTAGGGAATGCCAAGTCGAATTCCTTGGGAAATGTTGGAAGGAATGATGAAATTGAGGAATGCCAAGTCAGGTACCTTGGGAATTGATGGAATATTGTTATGTAATGGTATCAAAATGGTTAGTTATTGTGCCAAATATAGGCAGAGCGGAAGGAAGAAGAAGGACGGATGGAAGAGGAATACCCATATATATATAGCAGCAGAAGAATGCCAAGGAAAAGGAATGCCCATATGCAGAAGGTGAAGACGGATGGAGGAATGATTCCCAGGCTTTGTGAGTGAGACTTGCATGTAGCACCACTCTAATATTCTTAATGGGGCCCGGCAATTGCGAGGCAGCCGGCTCCTGCCTGGTAAGGCAGGCATAAAGCGTCCTCTTGCCTTATATGGACGCCTCTCGTCACACCGTCACAGCCCTCCTGCCTTATTCGGCCGCCAGAAAAGCTCGCAAAGCTCCAGGAAAGCTGGCAAAAGCCCTCCCAAAGCTCCTCCAAAGCTTTCAAAAGCCCCCGTAAAGCTCCTCAAAAGTCCCTCATAAAGCGCCCCAAAAGCTCTCAAAAGTCCCCATAAAGCTCCAGAAAAGCCCCCCCAAAGTGCCCAAAAGCATCTCCAGAGCTCCCACAAGCTCCCAGACTCCCACAAGCACCCACCAAGTGCCTCCAAGTATCAGTCTACAAGCACCAAAAAAGCACTCCAAAAGTGCCACCATCAATAGCACTCTGTGAGGGCAATGCTCTGGAAGCACCTCCCTTGAAACATGACATGGCCTTCCAGGAAGGCAATACTAGCCAAAGCACCCTCATCAATCATGGCCCTCCAGGAAGGCAACAATAGCCAATGTGGCAAAAGCACATTTGTCAATATAAGACATGGCCTTCCAGGAAGGCAGCACTAGTCAAAGCACCCCAAAAGCACCCTCTTCAACACAGTGCATGGCCTTCTGGGAAGGCAGCACTAGTCAAACCATCTCAAAAGCACACTTGTTAATATGGCCTTCCAGGAAGGCAGCACTAGTCAAGCCACCCCCAAAAGCACTCTCTTCAACACAACGCACGGCCTTCTGGGAAGGCACCAATAGCTGCAAGTGCCCTTTTCAACAAAAGTCATCGCTTTCAGGGAGGTAAAACACTCCAAAACACTAGGCATGGAAGGTAAAAGCACCCTCTTCAATATGGCCTTCCAGGAAGGCAATGATAGCCAAAGCAGCACAAAGGCTCTCCAAAGCATGGCATGGCCTTCCAGGAAGGCAACAACAATGACTCAGGCAAGATACTTACAAATCATAATATTTCACAGTCACATGACATGCTTATAAGCATGCTTACTAATGACCAAAGAAGCAAAAAGCATCCTCAAGGCATCACCTTCCAGGAAGGCAAAGCAGGGGCTCTGGCCGGAAGGCAGAATCCTTCAGTCATATGACACATGCTCACAACATGGTGGGAAATTTGGGAAATTCAGGTGGGTTAATCAGCCTAGAAAATAGAAAGCATCATAAAATACACGGAATAAAATTAGAAATTGGAATATAAGCATGTACAGTTGATATGCTCATAACGCATACCGTTGGGGCGGCAAAAACTTGATGCATTATAACAAATATGCACGACAACATTCATCACACATATGTGACGTATGTGACATCCGCCAAATTTGTGACATGGGAAAGTACAGTATCCACAGCACGTACATGGATTATGCTTGGAAATAACAATCTATAGAAGTCTGCATGGCATTCAGTAGCTCCTCTTGCCATGATTGAGCATGAAAAATGCAGAGTGTGATGACAAATTAAGGGAAAATTGAGGATCACCATGTTGCATGCATCCAGTCTCAAGTTGCTGACACAATTTGAGGACTTCTGTGCGCGTGAATGATGGCCCATCTTCTTCTGACTCATCATCTGAAGCACAAATAAGTTGAAAATAAGAGCAAAAAAGGGGATATAAATAAAACCTATCATAATTGCAATGCAATACATTCTCAAATAAGTGCACAAAAAGTGCCAAAAAAGTGAACAAAAAGCTAAATACAAGAGGAAGGGATCTGCTTTTGAACTTGTTGAAGCTTGTGACAAGGAGATGATACATCAGTAAATGCAACTTCAGGCAATTTAGTTCTCGAGCACTCACGACATGCACATGTAGAGATCCTTTTGGCTAGCTTAGGACAGTGTTCATAAGGACTTATTAGGGTTATATGACACCCTGAGAGATGCCCAATGCAAGATCACTCGATTATCTCTAGATTTTGATAGATTTTGTACTACTATGAGATTATCTATGTACATTACTACACGCAATCTAATCATCAGAATCAACTGATGATGAATTACTGTTGTCGCATGTCTGCAGGAGTAAGATGTTTGAATGTGTTGAGGATTTGGTTGAATTTTTCTTGATGCGTGGTTCCGCTGAAAGGGTCGATTTGCAAGATGTGCCGTCCCTGTTCATGAAGCGCGCAGTGCATAGCAGCGCCGGCCACAGCATGAATGCACTTTAGCGCTTTGAGGGGGGTCTTCTCAATATACGACATGTTTCCCCAATACCACACAAAGCAAATGACGTTCGTCATCATGAAACGGTTTTGGAACCTTGTGTGAACATTGATATTATTGTTCTGTAAGGTATTTTGAGTTAAAATAAGATATTTAAATGAGAGACATACCACATCGACAACAACATCATGCATAAAGAGCAAAGGATCTGCACCATGGATAAAACAATTGATTTTTGCGGTGCGATACTCTCCCACTGTCAAAACGTGTCCTGGGGGGGGGAAAAACTCGTAGGCATCACAAACACCAAAACACGCGAAGTCGATGAGTTTGCCTCGTTTCACGAGATGTTGGTAAATAGAATATTAAATGATGAATAAAAGATGACTCACCATTAGGCCCGAAAAATTGCGGTACTGAGTCCTCAATGACTTGATCTATAAGTCGTTGCTTCTTCTTTCGTATGCAAACCATCACATTTTTTGTGAACATGATGCGCGTAACTAGCACCTTGGCGGCTTTGATCATCTGGTGGATGACGTCTGCTGACAAACAAATCCTTTTTGTCGTCACCTGAGATCCTGATGGCATGTTGTGGTCGCCGTCAATGTCAACAATGCCTCAGGTAGTGCTTCTGCGACAGTGTGTGCATCAGCGGCAACACATGGCATGATGTAAGGCATTGGAGGCAAGTTTGTGCGTCGAGTGCGCGTGGTCATGGTCCTCATGGGTCCCACAGTCTGTAGATAGATTAAATGAGTGTTAGTTGAATTAAAGGATGACTCACATGTACCATGTCTGCTTGCGAAATCTCTCCTTGTTGAATTAAGGCGAGATCCGAGGCTGGGGGACTTAGCCCGTCCCCCTGGTCCATGATACTGACACTGTTGTTGGGAGCATTCTCAATCCATCACAGAATGGGGGGTGAAGCCTTCTGGTTCTGGAATGGGATTGAACACATCCCAGAATTTGTCAAAAAGTCATATTTGGGCTCGGCATTGTACGACAATGAGCCCTGGGTGCCCGTGTATGATGATGAGGCCTGCATACCTCCAAACACCCCCTCCTGCTCCTGCAACATGCCCTGTGCACCCACGTACGACGACGAGGCCTGCATGCCTCCAAATGCCCCCTCCTGCTCCTGCAACAAGCCCTGGGTGCACCTGATAACGACAACAACAAGGCCTGCATGGATGGCAATGAGCCATAGGTGCCCGCTAGAGACGATGATGAGGCCTGCATGGACAGCAACTGCGCCTGTGGATACTGGTTTTGAGTGTTTTGTTGCACGTCTATGTGATCGATTAGATGAAAGTGGATTCAATACACACTAGATGACTTATGTTACGGACTTGGATGGGTCTCTTGCCGATGGTTCAAAAGAGAACTGTCCTTCGCAAAGGATGTCTTCGACAAGTGGTTCCACCTTCAAACAAGAAGGGGTTCTGACTTGATACTGGTCTTACGGGCTTGATACTGTACAGGGCAGGATCAAGGGTTCAGTCCTTCGAGGGCGCACCTCTAAGACAAACGATAATCAGGCTATCGACAAGGAGTGCTCGAAGATAGAATCAGGGATAGACACTTAAGTTGTGAAGCTTAAGTGAGGATCAGGTTTCAAGGTAAAACCAAGTAGATTAAAGTAAAGAACAACTTATGATACATGACGAGTATATATAGGGGATGTGGAATGGCTTTAGGGCAGGGTCGTCAGGTATCGGTAAGTCCAAGAAGGGAAATTGGTTAAAGGGTATGAGTCAAAAGGAGTCATAGGGTAAAGGGCTTGGGCCAAGGGTATGGGCCAAGGGTAGAACGAGTCATAACCGATAGGGGCTAAGGGTATGACGAGTCAGAAAGATAAGATAAGATAAAGTGAGCCGAGGCTCTACGAATACAAGGCAAAGCAGCCATAAGTCCAGCGATGATGGAGAAAAGATAGGGGGTGTAACATTACTGTAACAACTTACCTTGCCAATTTATTCCTGTGTGCCCGTGCGGATCGAAGTCGTAGAGCGACATTTGAGGCTGTTCTGTAGGGATATGGAGTTGGTCGGCACACATATTACAGTGACCTATCTCCGTATAATACAAGGGAACAGATGTGCATAATATCCCATATGATACGGGCCAGCAGACCATGGGCCCATGGCAAAATTATCCTTGACTATGACGGATGGGCCAGGAGGTAAATTATTCCCAATGGAGGCGGGTGGGCCCATGCAGGGAATATGTAGAGTAAATGAGTGGGCCAATGTACATGAATATTTGGTAGACGGGTGGGCCAAGGTAGTCGGATATAATGCAGATGGGTGTATTAAGGTAGATGTGTATCAGATAGAAGGGTAGGTACTTGGTATCACATTCACGGATGGGCCCAGACACATTAAATTAGATGGGTGGGCCGAGGGTATTATAAAATATTGTATTAGATGGGTGGGCCGAGAGTGTTTTATAAAATATTTCATTAGACGGGTGGGCCGAGGGTGGTATAAAATATAGACGGATGGGCCCATGTGTATCATAATTGTAGACATGACGGAGCTGAGGTAGTTGTACATCAACCAAATCAGAGGAGGTAATAAATCAAAGTCACCAAATTCCTGGAGCAGCAGGTGATCTCCTGACAATGGCCTTTGATGACATTTATGTTGTCTTGCAGAACATCGAATCCCGAGTGCGAGGCTTGTGTTGCCCTACAAGAAGCCAAGTTCTGACCACCGAAATTCGAGTGAAGCATACTGAGTTCCAAGTTCCGAGTTCCAGGACCTGGGACTCGACACACAATTCAGTCAATACTTTCCATGTTAAGGGCCAACCAAAGTGGAGATGTTTCCAAAGAGAGCAGGTGCACTCTTGACATGGCCTTTGATGGTGCTTAGGTTGTCTTGCAGAACATTGATTCCAGTGTGCAAGGCTTGTGTTGCCCTATGAGACACCCACTTCTGACCACCGAAATTCTAGTGAAGCATACTGACTTCTGAATGCCAAGTTCTGAGTTCCGAGGTCTGGGACCCAGGACTCGACAAATGAATATTCGAAGTTGAAATTTGTTTGAAGAGAGCAGCAGGTGCTGTCATGACATGGCCTTTGATGGTGCCAAGGTTGTCTTGCAGAACATTGAATCCCGGGTGCAAGGCTTGTGTTGCCCTACAAGAAGCCAAGTTCCATCCACCAAAATTTGAGTCAACCGTACCGAGTGCCGAGCTCCGAATTCCAGGATCCAGAACATGACAACTGAATATCTGAAATCCAGCACACCTCAAATCAAGTAGTATTTCATTGAGAAATAAATGATAACACATCTGTGAGGGCCAACATGGTTCAAGGCTCCCTCATCTGATCCTCACTATCTCCACCCCCTTTAACACCACAGCCTGGACGTCCAGCATCCAGCGTCTGATTTCCCAAGATCAATTTCCAGCATGAATGTTTCATCCCCTTCCACTTCTGATGGCATCAACATCTGGCGCACTTGGGCCCTGACCATCACTTATGAAGCAGGGGAATACACTGAACAGAAATTCAAGGCAGAGAAGACTGGAGGAGAGCCAGTCATACCTTCTCCCAACCTAGACACTGATCTGGTGATGGCGTGCGATCGCTTGGTTGGTATACTCATAAAGGCACACAAAAATCCCAGTGGGTCTTCCTGCAGATTCAGAAAATTCATTTTATCATTCATATTCCTTCATAACAGTTCAGATGCAGATGGATATTGCAAGATACAGCAAATTGATCTCCCCAAAGGACACTGGGCATAATGAACAGAGAGAGGCAAAGTTGCTCGAGAGGTGTCCTCCCAGCCATGAGGGCAAAAAGTTGGTGGATGAACCTGCCATAATTCTGGATGCATCCGGTGCCATCATCACATGGTACCTCCCGGACGCCCTGACCGATACCACCCAGGTGTGTAACATGCATTGTCACTCAATGGATATTGAACATAAAATGAAACCTACAGAAGGAAATCAGGGAGGCCACCGATTTGCTCGCTCCAAGCCTCAGAAAAAGTGTCAAGGCTGATGGCAACTGGCAAACTAATCAAAAGTGGTTCAAACAGGGCTCGGAAAATGATGGCTCGACTCTTGGATGCATCAATTTATCTCCGGCCTGGTTTCAACAGGCACACAAGGTAGGATCTGATGAGATGGTGATTCTGGCAGTCAAACTCACCTATCCAACAGAATCTGTCCAATCCAGAGGTATCTGCATCATTGAAGGGAGCTTCCTCCAAGAATATCCTCAAAGCCATTGCAAGGCCAGCAGCCATCGCGTCTGCAGCACTCAGGGTCATGCATCCTGAGCAGTATTTTGCAGGGTTGCGAACCATGTCAAACCTTGGACATAAAGCAGTAAGCAAGGATCTGCCACATATGCTGAAGACCCTGCAGTACTGGGCATCCGTGTTCAACACCCTCTCCATCATTTCCAATTGGGAAACCCCCAATCATTGAGACCATTTGTCCATTCCTGAATGCTTCAACATTCTCACCATGGTGGGGAACTATTCTAATGCTTGGATGAAGATGCCAAGCCTGCAGCTGGAGTTCAAGTACAATTCTGGCTGCATGATCGCATTTTCCGGAAAGATCGTGAGACACAGAGTTTATGATGTGGAAGGGGATCATATTGCTTGGGCATGGTATATGAGGGATTCTGTTCACATTTATGCCGGGGTTCCATCATGTGGATGGGCTAGTGTGGATGGTCCATACAGTGTGTGAAAGATCATACAGGGAGCAAGCATTGTGACCTGTATACATCCAAACAAATGAATAACATGGAACAATTGTCATCCAGACCTCAACACTCGAGTAGAACATTTGAAAGTGATATATGGGAGTCCCAAAACCCGGAACTCGGCAGTTGATGATTGAGACTGGGAGATGTATAGATGGTTAAATTCAGATTTGTGATTTTCCAATAGTCATCCAAAAATCTCATGTCCCAACTCCCACAGGCAATGTCCAGAGCTCCGAGTCCCAGTTTCGGGGTTCAGGACTCATGGCTCTGGACACACCAAAAGACAACACAACCCCATACATAAAACAGGAAATATGAAACAATATTGCATGCAACATATGAATATGATAGGCTTTTCAAATTCTCATGTCCCAACTGCCACATGCCACGGCCCAAGCTCCGAGTCCCAGACAACCAAGTCCCGAATTTCAGGGTTTGGAGTTTGGGTTTCGGCAACCCAGTGCTCGGCAACCATGTCAGGAGTCAGGGTATCTGGGATATTGGAGATCAGATGTTTGTGTTTAGTGTGTCTTTTTGGTGTTTTCTTTGGTGGTGTCTTGGCTTCTCATCACGAGTCCCGAACCCCGAGCCCCGAAACCTGACATCCGGGGTTCGGGACTCGGTCATCCGGGACTCAGGAGCTCAGGGACATTGCATGTGGGAGTTCAGGATATGAGATTTTCGGATGACTGTCATATTCATATCTTGCATGCAATGTTGTTTCGTATGTCCTGTTTGATGCTATTGGGTTGTGTTGTCTTTTGCTGTGTCCCAGCCAAGTCCTGGATGACCGAGTCCTAAACCCCGAAACCCGAATTTCAGGGACTTCGGGACTCAGTTGTCCGGCACTCGGAGGTCGGGACATTGCATGTGGGAGTTGGGACATCAGATTTTCGGATGACTATATTTTACATCTTGCATACAATGAAGACTGAATGGGACTAAACTCCTTTCGGCTCTCTTCAACTTCTCCAGCATGGCAGTGTATATCTTCACCTCTGCCAGCTTGTCTTGGATTCCCTCATCTTGCTCCTCCAACAATGACGCCAGGCGTTCTCTCATCCACCTCAGTCCCATCAGTGGGGGATTCGAAGTGTCTTTCAACTTCTCTGGAAGAACCAAAGCCTCATCCTCAACAGCCTCCTACAACAGATGAGTCATCAATCAAGACAATAGAGCTAACATCTCACTGCCCAACACTGGTAGTGAGTGACGCAGGAGGCCATGATGTCATCCCAATGCAATGGTTCATCCGGGATTGTGGTGTCACCCATCCACCATGGATGTTCATATTTGCCCACAATCCGGGTCGGCTGTCCTGCAATTGCAACATCATCAAATGCCAGGAGGTGGGATGAGAAGACGTCGTCCGGAACCATGTTCCAGGTAAGCATGGGATACAATTTGAGGATATAAGTGACCGGGACTGGAACAACCAACACGATATTGTGTGCAGCAGAGTACTGCAGCAGTGGTGTGACGAAGCTCTGTTCAGATTCTTAGCATTGACCAACACAGTCATCAGGGCAGCAGTGACATACATTCATCTCCCATTGCACCCCGGCCTTAAAATACTTGATCCGGTCAGAAGAAGGAACATTGCTGGCAGCTTCCATCTGATATTGAGAGATGCATGCCTGGATGTGTGATGCAGCCATTGCCAATGTGCAGGAATATGGTTGAAAGGCCCAGCTTCAGGGGTTGGTTATGATTGCTGGGATTGGGAGAGCCAGAACTGGATGCATGACTTGCAGGCATTGCTGATGCAGGACTGTGATGCTGGCAATGGAAGTGGAAGATGGTCAAGATGTGAAGATAAGAATCACTGATGGATGGATAAGAAATTCAAACTCCGACATGGGCTGTTCCGGACAATTCCCGGGACTCAATTATGGTTCTGGAAACAGGGACTTTATGAGAACACAACATTCATTCATCCACATCCTCTATCAACGCATTCTGTAGGTCTTGAAATGCTGCCTGCGCATCCTGTGCGAGCAACGAATACATTTGGGATTGCCTTCTGGAGTAGCATGCGTGACCCGGAAGTCGTTTCTCCAATGATTCCTGCATCCAGTTGCTCCACTGGGTTGCTTTCCACAAAAAAAAGTTGCACATCCAATCCATCTCCAATTTGACCAGTGTCATTTCTTCCCTCCATCGATCCCGCAGTGCCTTTGCCCTCAGCCAATGGACTCGGTAAACTTCAAATGGGTCCCATCAGGTACCCGCAGACTATTTCATGCAGGTGGGAACTCACATTCCTCATTCCATGATTGATCCAGGACCCCTGAGGTCTACTTCAACAGACCAAAACCAAGCCAAAGATTCATTGTATTGACCCCGGGCATTTGGGTCACCCACTGCAGTGCTGATTTTGAGTTGCTCCCAGAGCAGGGGTTTGTATTTCTGAAGCTAGGTCATGCCCTGGCTCAAGTTTCATCATTTGCTTCCTGGTCTTTGTGTATATGCTGGCATGGAGGGAGACTGCCTGCTGCACCGACGTCACCTGGGACCAAGCTTGAGTTTTCAGGGCTTGGGATTTGGCCTGCCTAACAGTTGTTCGGAACAGGATGGCCTTGTTGCACAGGTGGATGCGGAGATTGTGAAGGGCATCATTGGCCTGCCCTTCGCGAAGCGACATCTCCAGGGGAATCAGATCCTCTGCCATGCATTGTCTGCATCGATCAACCCCAAGGTTTGATGGCAACGGGATGACGGTGAGCTCGGGAGAGTTTCTCCATGTATCGGGTGCCTCTGTGAAATCTGCTGGGTCATCATCGAGGTCATCCAGAATGTCTACGTTCAAGTCGTCAGGTTCATCATCTGCATCGAATCCCTGCCTGAGATGTGTCAGAGCAGACCGAGTGAATCCATCTATCTGGCCTTGGAGCCAATCGCATTGACAGGCGATGTCCAATCTCTGTGTCTCCATGGATCTTCTTCCGATCCTTCGTACCTCAATGAGCAATGCAATCTGAGCCTCTTCAATTGCCAACCCCGTTGATATCCACGTCGCCACAGATCTGTGAGAGGGTGCTGCATTGTGGGCTTCACCCTCCTCTAATAATCTAAGCTCGATCTCCTTTTTGCTCGGTGCTGAGTGCATTATTAATTTTGAACTCGATGGAGACAATGGACGTGGACGTACCCTTCTTTATATTGATCTCATATTCGTCCATCGCTGCAGGATCATTCATTCTGCTTGACTGAGCTATCCTCTCCCTGGCCAACCATTCGGTCTTTAAATTAGCGGGTGCTGCTTCATCTAGTCTGTTGAATGCCTTCCCACTTTCTGAGATGCCATTCCTTGCCAGCTTGTATTTCTGGCATAGAGTCCTTTTCATGCGGATCATCTTGCAGAAATTCGAGTCATTCATCTGATAATCAAGGCATTCCTTTTGGTGCAGAGATGACATTCCCCGAGCAGCAGGGGAAATCAGATTGAGCCATGCCCATAGGGTCTCCATGATCTCTCCATCGATCCGACCAATGCCTTCAATAAAGTTGGACGCATACCGGACGTAGCAGCTGTCCTGATGGCTGTGAACATGCCACAACCCTGATTCCGGGAATGATGTTTAGTTCCGGTGACATTTCAAGAAAACAGCTTCGATCCACCTAAACCTGAAAGTGTTTGTTGTATTGACAGTTGATATCGTAGAAGGTGACGGCCCTGGTGATGCCTTCCATATTGTGCTGGGAGGCCTCGCAAAGGGCGTAGTCCATGTTCATTTGTCTGCAAGCTCAGCTCAGTTAACTTGTGAACAGGGAATGGCCCATGTGGCTTGCCTTTCGCCTTTCTGAAAATCAACCATGGAGTGAGGGACAAAGCAACTGTGTCAGGTACAGGCAACTCCCCTGATCCCAGTGGACTCCAGCTTGTGCTGAGCAGCATTGGCTTGATTTACTGCCCAGTGGTTGTTGCAGCTCGAATGATTTGGATGGTGACTTGGCTGATGGGAGACCTCCACTGAAGAAGCCCAGGACAGTAGGTCCTGCATCCAAAGCGACAGCAGTCCCGTGTGCAATCCCAAAGCCTTGCCCAGCCAAGCCAGCCAAAGCAGCTGCATTACTGACATCACGAATGGGCGACCTCCTGGCTGGGTTGACTGAGGAAGCCACCGGTGAGACTAACAATATTGAAATGGAAGAGAGTATCAAGCCTCCAGCAACAAAAAGGAGGCGGGGCAAGAAGGCTCCAGTTGAACCATTGGCAAGAACAACCCAGAATAAGTTGCAAATGCCAGTAGATAGCACACCTAGAGTCACCAGAGCACAGGGACGCACATAATGTAGATATATCTTACTGCCCCCATTTGAAATGTTATATGTGCTATTGTGTATATATCAAAGTAACAATGACCAAATAGCCAATCCCCAGTAACAAGGCCCGAGTCCCAATTCCCGAAACCCGAACCCTGAACCCTGAGTACCAAGTTCCGAGTACCGAGCACAGAGGACCGAGTAGCAAGTACTGGGTACTGAGCACCAAGCACCGAGTGCCAAGTCCAAAACCCCGAGTACCGAGCACTGAGTACTGAGTACCAGGTACTGAACACCATGCAGAGGACTGAGTACTAAGCACTGGGCACTGGGTACTGAGTAGTGTGAGTATACAAAGTAACAAGCACTGAGTACTGAAGTAGGAAGTGTATACTGCAATGTGTCTACTATCAGGCATGAATTGATATCTACATGATGAATGGATCCTCAAAGGAGGAGATGAGGGTATCCGATACCTTCAGCAATTTGGAGGTTGAATCCCTTACTCTTTGCATCCTCCGGAGGTCCGCATCTGCCTTCAGGAGTTTGTCGGATGTGTCAGCCCATGCATTCCGGAATGGTCTGTCAGCCTCTAAGAGTTGTGCTACTGTAGGGTCGGGAACATGTTCATAACGCTGGTGGTAATCACCCAGGCTATCCACTATTGTTTGAACTTGCAAAAAATTAGCAGAGATGAATAATAAATTGTTGTATGCTTACTTTTGGTTTGATCATAAGATCTGATTGACATTAACTTCTGAATCATGGCATGGAGTTCTTCATTGTTGAGTGATGGCACTGGCAATTGATGTCTGGGGGTTGCTGATTGGGCTTGGGAGATCACATGAATTGAAGGAATGACATGTGAAGAATCCACTTACAAGGTATGGGTGCCTCCAGTACATCCGGACTGGCCAGATGAGGTTCAGGCATTGATCCATTCACTTGGAAGATGCAATGAAAAATGAACATGAGATTGGAGGAACATACTCACCAATCATTGGTGAATTTGGCATGGCCGGGCCATCATCAAACTCAATCAAGTCATCTTTGGGCCCGAGATACATGTCCGGGGCATTCAGCAGAGAGAGATCATCACCCTGCGCTGGATGTGATTGAGCTGGAGGTGAATGATGAATCTGCAAAGTCAGAATATGTGCATTTGAATTGAGATACATACTGGGAATTTCATCCAGGACATCTGGACCAGCTGATGATCTGAAATCAGAGTCCAGCTCTTCATCCGGCCCAAGGTATATGTCATCTAATGAATCTGCAACATGTTCGGTCAATTGAATGATGCAACACAAACAAAACATACCAAGGGACATCCGGGACTCAGATGGTTCATCCACATCCATTGAGGTGCATTCAGTTGCTGGAAGGTCATGAAATCTGACCCCATGTTGAGAGCTCATGATGTGTGATGCACTGATCAACTGATTGATAACTGATAACTTGGAAGTTCAACACATGGCTGGCGATTGCCGAAAAAGTTGAACCACGACCAAACAAAGACAAACAATCAACAATTTTCAACAATGTCCTTCAATTGTCTGTTTTCCTTTGAAACCTCATCCTTGTGATAACAGATTTCACCCTGCTTTCAGCATTTTCACATATCTCAACTCAATCCAAATGTCTACTCCTGTCGAAACCTCATTGGCCAGCCTCAAGGCATCCACTGTTAAGCTGGTGGGCATCATTGCTGGCACTTGGCACATCCCGGCCAGCACTGGGGAAGCCCACAATGTGCTGGCAAAACAGGCCTACACTCTTGTGGTAAGTGGCAATGATCACATTATTATACCACTCATGTTTCTAATATCTGGGCAGAGTGAGATTGTCCGGGAGCATGAGAAAGGGGATTACATCCCTGGGATTTTGGCTTCCTGCTCCAAGGAGCTTCTCAGGGTGTGTTCCATGACTCCCTGGGTGTGGCCCAACTGGCACAGCATTGGCCATGATGATCCCCAGGTGTCCAAACATGCCTGGTACAACAAGGTCTGCGCCTGGGAGGCATTGGGTGATCATTCCTGTGATCTCTCTGTTGTTCCTGATCCATCCACTGGCCCACTGACTGTCAACCTGCCTTCTCCTGCACCTGTCCCTCCTCCTGCACCTGTCCTTCCCTCTGCACCTGTCCTTCCCTCCCCTCCTGGCATCACCGGCACTTCCGGCACCCAGACGTCTGAGTTCCAGGACAAAGGGAAAGGTAAGGCAGTTGCTGTCGACCTTGCGCCAGAGGTCGAAGGGAGTCGAAAGAGGAAGTCTCCTATGATTTCTGGGCACTCCTCTCGACCTCCCAAGTCCACCATGAAGAGTCAGAAGCGTGCCAAGTCAGCTCCGGATGTTGAGTCAGAGGATGAGGAAGACACAATTGTTCAGGTATGTCCCCTGGCTCATTTTTTTCATGCTCTCAATTTGTTTCAGCCAATTTCACATGGAGTGCCAGAGGTCGTCCTGCCCCAGCTCTCCACCATTGTTGTCAGGGCACCCCAGTTGCCTCGTTCACCCAGTTCCCCTAAGAAGCAAAATTTTGGGCCTGCTTCAGTAAGTCCTATTTTTTCGTCCGGAACTCGGATTGATGTTGATGTATCAACAGAAGACTGCCAGCAGTTGTCCAGAGGTTTCAGTGAGTCACTTCCATTTGTCTGGAGCTCATGTTTCTTATTTTATTTGCATTAGACATCTTCCATCAGTCGTCCTGAGGCTACGGTAAGTCTTGACATTGTGTCTGGAACTGACATTTGTACTTACAATTTTTCAGCCAACCTCTGGCAGTCATCTGGAGGTCGTTGAGCCCACTGATGATACTGCTGGCATTTTGGATGGGGAACCCCCTGTCATTCCCCCCTTTGATATCACAGTTCCTGGCCCAGTGAGTACTGCATTCAATTCCCTGTTGTCTGTCCACTAATGGATCCCACAGAACAACCCCTGCTATTATTGTGTCAAGGAAGATTGGCACTGCCAGACTTGTGTGGACAGGAGGACCAGCCACCCCTGCTTATCTTGCGTCTGGTGTACCACCAAGAAGATCAAGTGTCATCCTGTATCTATGGAAACTCCTCCCAAACACATCAGAGGTAAGGCCACCACCCAGCGGACTCGTTCCAAGACACCCGCCCCTGCTACCTCCTCTGGTCCATCTGCCTTGCAGTCCAGGATGTGGACTCATAGTCAATCTTGTGGGGTATCTCAAACTCCAGCTGTCCCTGCTGCAACTACACCCAAGGTGCAGTCATGTGGTCGCAGCAAGACCACTGGCAGGAAGACACCTGCCCCTGCCCCTGCCCCTGCCCCTGCAATAGCTGGTAAGTCACTCCAATTTTCACTGACCGGCTGACCTCATTTTTCACTTAGCTGTTCCATCCTCGAGTTATGCAGTGCCTCGCGCAGCACTCGATGTGCCTATGCCGGATCTCCATTCCATGGCAATTGCCATTAGGGATGGTGCAGCTTGCATTGCCATTCGGGAGGCTCGTGTGCAGGAGCAGGATGGTAAGATTGATACCCTGCAACACCTCCATGAGAGCCTCTGGCACCAGGTGGTTGACCAGCACCCCTCATTTACACTTCCGGACTTACCTGCCAATGCAACCATTTTGCTGGATCAATCCATTCTCTCTCTGTCCATGTCACCCCTCCCCTCCACACTTCCCAACCTCATCAATTTGGACATAGGAGTCATGGAACCTACTCCCTTGAAGATAGAGGACACATCTGACATGGTGGGGCTTGTGTTTGAGCCCAGCCAAGTTCAGCCTGAGGGTCCACAATCGTCCGGTGAAATTGTGGTCCCGGATGATCCGGGCAACCTCTTCCCAGAATAAAATTCTGTTTCTGAGGAGATGGATGTTGAGGTGAAGGCTGGGACTTCTGGTGAGGAGGTTGAAATGGCTACCTGATTCCTTAGTGATAGATGTACATAAATGTTTGTCAATGCCTGTTAACTATGCCACAATTGAATGATTGACCCACCTTCCCGACATCTGGAACTGAAAACTCGAGATTCAGAGTTGATATCACCAGAAGCACAACATTCACAAAAATATAAATGTGAAATGTTCATGATGTGCCGAACCCTGAACCCCAAAATTGTGGACTTCTGGGGCTCGGATCTCAGGGTTTGGGACTTGGGACTCAATATTGGAGATGAAAAACATTGTTTAAAAATGTTTGAATGAAGTTGTCATACATCCATAAATATTGTCCTGCATATCCATAATCATTTGACTGACCCCTGACCCCCAGCCTCTGGACCCCCAAACCCCGAGACCCGGCAGTCCACAATTTCGGGGTTCGGGGTTCAGTACAATATTTACAGATATGCCGAAGGGGGATTCAAAAATATTTGACATATGTCTCTTCATCTCACAAATTGTCTTCATCTCACATATTGTCCTGAGTCCTGGGCACTGTATGTCTCTTTCATCTCACAAATTGTCTTCATCTCACATATTATCCCGAGTCCTGAGTCCCCAAGTTCCGGGCACCTGGGACTTGGGACTCGGGGGCCAGGTGTCAGGGGTCAGTCAAATGATTATGGATATGCAGGACAATATTTATGGATGTATGACAACTTCATTCAAACATTTTTAAACAATGTTTTTCATCTCCAATATTGAGTCCCAAGTCCCAAACCCTGAGATCCGAGCCCCAGAAGTCCACAATTTTGGGGTTCAGGGTTCGGCACATCATGAACATTTTACATTTATATTTTTGTGAATGTTGTGCTTCGTTGACTTTGCAGCCACTACTATGGCTGGCCATTGCATTGTGAATGCTGCCTTGATATCTGCACTAGTGTTAAGGCATTCCACCAGATGTCAGCTTGCGATCCTGCCAAAATGAATGTACTGAAGATGATGACCTTCATTGCCTCGTCTGTGATCCTATTGAGGTGGATATATCTTTCTACTTTACGTAGGAAGTTCTGTGGGTTCTCATTGTCATTTCCACTGAATGACGATGGTGTGGGCGTTGTTGCCATTGGTAGGTATTGAATCTGGGCTGGGATCAGCAATGGTGTGATGCTTGACTTTGGTGGTGGTCTGGGCTTGCTGGTACTATAGATGGTGAGTTGGTCTGTGTAGTGAGTCTCTGGGAATGGGGTTGGAACAATGGTGGATGGGTCTGGTGCTCCTGGCAGGGATTCTTCATCATCCTCTCGTTCTTCTAACCACTTGGTGACCTCATGTTCTGATTCGGAGTGGTTGTTGTCTGCTAGGGTGCATTTGTTGATCTCTGGTGTATCTAGTGGTGATGAGTCCTCTGATGAAAAATCCTCTGAAAAGTCTGAGGTGGAACTCGTTTTCTTGATTCACCATCCGTCTTTGTCTCTAGGTGGGAGGGCTTTCTTCTTCTTCTGTCTGGCTGAAGGGATGGTGGTCATGAGTGGTGAGTTTTTGTACTTGATAGATGAAAGGCTATGCTTCTAAATGTGTTTCCCTTGTGGTCTGTGATACAGTGGCTTCTATTAGTTTCTCGAATGTGTGCTCATGTACTTCATGAGGCTTCTTGGCTCTGGACTCTACTCTGGGCTCTGCTCTGGGCTCGGGGTGCTGATGCTGAAGGTGTCTGATGACGCTAGTACGAATTCTCACTCCATTCATCAGTTGGACTGGTGCTAGTGTGATGACTGTGATGACCTGTGAGAGATGCCCTATGCTACTACATCTGTGCGCTGTAGTGCTACTGCTGACAAATGCACTCTACTACTGGCAGACTCCACACCTCTGCAATCCTCCTCCCTAGGGGTCCTCCACTCCAGTGCAATATCTGGTTAGGTACCAATAGTGAGATACATAAGAGATCTGATGAGTGATCGATAAGGTGTGTGTGACATAAGTTCACATTGGGTGTCATTGGAGGGAGCATGAGTTTGACGAGACAGATGCAAACTGGATTCCATAGGGGTAGAGACTGGGACAGCATCTTTAAGGCCAAACTGGTGGATGATGCGGTCAATTAGAGCAGTTTGTGAAAGACGGATAGTATGAGTGGAATGATCACAGTCAAGGGCTATACCAAGACAGAAATGTACCTCACTGAGATCAGATACAGTCCATTTGGTACAGAGTTTGTCTTTGAAGACATTGATGGCACCTTTGGTGCTCCCCACAGTAAGAAAATCATCGATGTGCACTGCGACGAGGAGTATGCTGGCGTCAGTTCGGCGATAGTATATACAATGTTCACATTTGAGATGTTTGAACCCCCAGGTAAGCATGGCATCATTCATCGTCTGGTTCCAAACAAGGCCACCTTGTTTCATTCCGTACAGTCCTTTCTGCAACTCCCAAACTCAATCTGGATGGTCTGCATTGATGAATCCTTTGGGCTGCTCCATGTAGCAGACTTTGTCGACTTCAAGTAGGCCATGGAGGAAGGCAGTCTTGATGTCAAGCTGGTCTATCTCCCAATCTGATGCAGCACCTAAGTGGGTAAGCATGCAGAAGGATTCAAGACGTACAGTGGGAGCAGAAGTCTTGGTATAATCTTGGCCCCAGACAGCTGAATAGCCTCGACACACATAGCATGCCTTGAAATGCACTGGTTTACTATGTTGATTGCGCTGGAGTTTAAAAATGGGGCATCCACACATAATCTTTCTACCAGTGGGAATAGTTGAGTGAGGGACAAGCTTGTAGATTCTGAGGTCCCGTAGAGAGTTGAACTCCTCCTTCAATGCCTGAGTCCATTCGGCAGAGTGTTCGAACGCCATCACTTCAGCATATGTTGTTGGATCATCAGACATTTCATGTTTGGGGTTGTCAGGCATGGCTGCGAAGATGTCAGTGAGGTGAGTAAGATCCTCCTCAGAAAGCATCACCGCCAGAGCATCTTCATTAAGTAACCCGTTGGTAAATAGTGTGTTGAGCCACTCCGTTGTAGCAAGGGAGTCAATTACAGCATGTTGCGTTGAAGAGACGAAGGGCTTACCCTCAGCTGCACATCATTGTTCAGAAGGCTTGGAAGGGCGTGTAGAGTGATGTGGAAGGTCTGGTGAGGAAGGCACTGAGGGTGTTGTAGCATCGACATCGGGGACATCTTCAATGGTCACTAAGCATGAAGGTGTGGGATCAATAACAGGTGGAATGGGTGAGCCGCGCTGGTGTGATTCTATGAAGGACACATGATAGGAAACAAACACCTTGTGAGTAGCATGGTGATAACAGTGGTACACTGTAGAGTCTAGAGAGTACCCAATAAGCACACACTCAATTAAACGATTGTTGACCTTCAGGTTGTGCTGATTCTATATGAGCATGAATTGCGACAGCCTATTTCATGAAGGTGAGAAAGATCAGGGCATGAACCAGTCCATTGTTCAAAAGGTGTGTGGCCTTGCTGGGATGCAACGGGGGTGTGATTAGATAGGTAGCATGCTGTTAGTACAAACTCATCCCATCTGTTGACAGGGACACCACAGGCAGAGCGCATAGTACGAGCCTTCCCCATTAAAGTGCGGTGTAAACGTTCAACCCGCCTGTTTTGCGTAGAGGTATAAGGAGCAGTGAACTGCTGGATGGAACCATGTGAAAGGACCCACTCTCACATGGCTGAAGATTTCAATTCACCATTGTCAGATTGATAAATGCTGATATTTGATCTGGTCTCGACTTCATGTGCAAGGGCCTAGGCCTGCAATATGGGAAAGGTGTCCGACTTAGCAGTGAGAGGAATTGACCAAGCATAAGAAGAGAAGTCATCGATAAGATCCATGATGTATTTATTATCTGAAGTGGACACGGTATCTGGATGTTCCATAAGGTCAACATGAATGATCCCCAATCTCCTACTAGCCTTAACCCCCACATGAACCGATGGAATGTTAGTCCTTGTCTGTTTGCCAAGGATACAGCCACCACACTCGGGAGGAATGACAGAGAGGTTGACAGGCATACCAACAGCATTATTGGAACATGCTAAGTCATAGACCACATGGTAGTTGGTGTGCCCCAAGCGTTGGTGCCAGGATTCCAAGGTTGGGAGCTGCTGGGTAAGGTAGGCATGTTCAGCGGATAACTGACCACCTGATAGGGCATAAAGGCGATAGGATGTGAGTGTCCCAGAGAGCATATGCACGCCGCTTCGAGCCTGAACCCAACAGGTGTTGGCATTGAAGGAAGTGACACAGTGATGTGCAGCACAGAGGGCCAACATAGACACGAGACAGACTGTGGCTGCGGGGATGTAAAGTATGTTATTGAGGGTAATATGTATACCTCTCGCAACAACGAGGCATAGGGTACCAATGCCTAATGCCTGGATGGAAGAGCCTCCCACCCTGTTGACTGAACGGGGCGGAATGAGGTGTAGACTGAAGGAGTCGCCATCATCGTTACTGATGTGGACTAAAGTTCCACTGTCTAAGAAGAGGGGGATGATGGAAGGGTCAACCACAGTGTGTTTCTGTTGGTTTGGAGCTTTGTAGGTGATGCTGGCAAAGTCAACATCGCATGTGTGCTTGTGCCAGTCGAGGCTGGTCTCAAGAGCGCCAATGGAGGCAATGAGGGTCATATATTCATTGTCTTCCCTGGTGGTGAGCTCGCAGATAAAGGCAGGCATGATGGAATCGGATGCTAGGCCTGCGAATTCGGTGGAGGACTCAGAGGGTGTAGTAGCCTGAGACTCTGAGGAGGTGATATAGATGGCGTGATTGGTCTCACTATTGAGCAGGTAAGCATGGTTGCTCGTATCATAACAAAGGCCTCCGGGTTACCCATAGAGGCTGTTGACTTGGAGGTAGAAGTAGAGGGTTTACCACTCTTTGTATCATGCACCTCATGTGCAACACGATGACAAGTCATGACCTCTTCACGTTTACCTTCCATTGCTCCTCCTTTCCCAAAATAGTCCTTTGTGGGGTAACTGGAGTTCCTGCAGGTGCCACAAGGCAACCATTCATGGTAAGTACCAGCCCCCTTGCCAGTGGCAGCTAACACAACATCCCCTCCCTTCGACTTTTCCATGTCGATGAGTTGTTGTTCGACGTCCAGGTGAGAACAAATATTCAAGGGGCCATAAGGGTTGCTGGAGGTACTGGTAGTGAGGGCATGAGTGATATGGTTCTCCACATAAGGGAGGTTGTCTGCCATCGTGTTAAGCATTATTATGGTGAGGAAGTCCTCCTCCTTTAGAATCCCGATGGCATAGATACGCCGAACGAGTTCATTAAGTGTGGTGCTTGTGGTAGATAAATGTTCAGAGTGAATGTACTTAATGGCGAGAGCTTGTTGTATAAGTAAAATCTGTGTGATCGGTCCCACTTTCTCATGGCATGACTTAAGGGCATTCCAAGTGAGGGAAGTGTCTGTATACCCATGAAGGAAGTCATTCTCTTCAGTACTAGATTGTGTGCATAGAGCAGCAACAATACAGAGATTGTTCAGGTCCCAATGACCCGCACTGGTTGGGTCCAGAGAAGAGTCAGGGCGAGAAACGAGTCTGAGGATATAACCTCTGCCATGCTTAAGAAGTAGATAATTCTGCATACGGTCCAACCAGGTGCTCCAATTGTTCTTACTGCGATCAAGGATCTCGATCTTGTCGAAGTCCGTTTGGCTGAGGGTGATGGCCATGACTGAAGCACAAATAAACAACATAGTGGTAATATTACCAGTAGTTGGTGGAGTGAGTGTCGCACTTTTGGTGCCAGAGCTTTGAGATCGAGTATGGGCAGTGGTAGGTATGTGCGGATGGATACTTCTTGCCTGAAGAGGTAAGGTTTAAACGTCAATGACGTCAATGGGAGTCAGTGTTCTATTCTTCAAGTTGCAGAGAGAAGCCCAAGGGTTCAATAACCTGGCAGGATCATTTCTAAGGTCTGGTGGGCATGTCTAGAAGATAAATCTGCTCCTTGATTACGAGAGAGCAGGGCTCATAACCTATAAGAGCTAGACACAGTGTTAGACCTCAGTCATGATGGAACAGACTGTATTGAGTAAGTACCTAGACACAGTGTTAGACTATGAGTGTCCGTTAGTGCCTAAGTACAAAGCGAGAAATACAAGAGACTCACCCTCAGTCGTGATGGAACAGACTGAGGGGGAAAGACAATAAAAGTAGATATATATATGATGGTTTGAATGCCTAAGTCTGATCTCTGCTCAACGTGTCGACAGCATGCATTCCAGCACTAACAGAGCCTGTGACTCATCCCATGCTGTGGTCAACTGCCTATCCATAGTAGAGATGCTGGACTCCACTGCTTGGCTGGTATCAATGGCCTAAGGAAGCCAGGAGGATAGCATCTGACTATAAGGGTTACCAAGGGAGATGGCAGCCAGAGGACCAAAGGCAGTTGAATTGCTGGTCTAGATGAAGACATTTATCTTGTTAGCCATGTGGCTGAGAGAGATAGTGTTGCCCATGGTCTTCATGTCCATCTGCTGGAGCCTCTCATCAAGGGCAGCAAACTTCACCTTCTATCTCTCCTCCATGCTATTGACCTGAGACTCCACTATATCAATGTGTTTGCTTAAAGTCTGGAAGAGGGTGTCGAACTTGTTGCCAAGAGCTTTGATGCTCTGGATGATGTTGAGAGGAGTTGCTTGTGTGGGAGGAGTGGGAGGAATGGGTGGAAGATCATCCCTAGTGATATTGGGTGAAGGCTGGGGCTGTGCAACCAGACCAGGGATGGAAAAGTCCATGTTGACACTGTTGTCAACAATAGAACCAGTGTTGGCATCAGAGTGGTTTGATGTCTCTAATAAAACAAGTAAGTAAGTCTGTAAATGAAAGGGCAGGTGAACATTGCTTATCTGCTGCTGGCTCCTCAACCCCCACACCACCCCCACCACCCTTAGTAGTTTTGGTGAAGAAGAGGAATCTAAACTGTGGGGAAAACACAGATGGGAAGACAAACACAGTAAGTCCCGAATGCGAGATATAACTCGACCCAAGGACAGCTACTGAGTGAAGGGAATCCTCACTATGTGAGGGATACTCAAGTGCTGTAGAGCATAAAGGCCTATGTGTGGAGAGTGAAATGCAAAAGGTGTGCTATAGGGTGAACGCGTGTGAGATATGTGCAAATGCAAAGTGTGAAGTGGTACACACAAAGTGATAACTCATGTGGACGTGGTATATGGGGTGAAATGCACAAGGTGAAGACACGTGTGAAGCTTTGGTGGATGAAGATAGAGATGCGTGGTGCATGGCTTAAGCAAGTGTAAGAAGACTGCTAAGGAAAAGTAGCAGAAAGCTTGTAGGGGCAATCACATGAAGTGCGAATGTATAAGGAAACAATAGAATTTTTAGATTGCAGCTCTACTTTGCGGTGGAAGTAAGTGGGTGGAAAGTCAACCAGGAATATGAAAATGTATGTAGAATATATGTAAAGACTCAAATGCTGTGCAAATGGCAAGAGCCAATATATGGCAATTCTGAGCCTCTTACCATTACAGTATAATTCATTAGTTGCTTTCCATAATCCTATAGTAGTCAATGGATGAGCATCCAAATAAAGAGCATACTGTAGCAAGTTGTGGGCTGTGGCAGGGTCCTGGGGATGCTTGGGTTGAAGTATGCCCTTTCAGGTTGACATCAATTTCACTGTATTTTACTGATATTAGCAATATAGATAAGAGCAAGGAGACTCTTGCTCGGGTCCAAAAGCCTTTACCGCCAATAATAGCATGCGTGAAATGTAGGAACAAATGCTCCTACTGAGGGCCAGAGGGCCTTGATCATAGCTTGAATATAGGCAGAAGCAAGGAAATCCTACCAAGCTCAAGGCCAGAAAGCCTCTGCCATCAAATTATGGATATATGAGGTATGGGAGCAGTGAGGAGAACCTTAGCTCTAGGTCTGAAGACCTTTGTTATCTTGAATGCCAGTGTTGATATAGACATATGCATGTGGAATGATAACTTATTTGGCCCTGTTTGTTTGAAAGGCTTATTATCTAAGTCACATCTGCTACTACTAGTAGTTTATAAAGGCCATGCACTGGTACTAACTGCATCATAAGATACATAATTGTATCTGCATTATAACAGACCAGCTTTCATTGATATCCTGTGGCTTCATTTCCTTTACCACTGTTTTATTGTTCTTCGTTGTACTTAACTATATTGTAGACATTTGCTACTCAGTACCAGTTTCTCCCGGTGTATACACTTCACAATTGGAGCAGGATTTAGATATTTATTCTTCTGACCAGCATCATGACTATCAATATCGATGATGTTTCTCTTGTGAGTCCGACAAGCACCAGTGGTATGAGAGGCTTGAACTAGTACAATCTCACCACTTGCACCATGGTGACCTTTCTGACCTCTCATCAGTATGACAAATTGAGCCCAGACTAGGACTCACACCATACTTTGGTTGTCCTCCTGTTTGTTAGGCTGCACAGCAGTATATGAAGCATTCAGCAAGCATTGTTTCTTTTGTATTGCCTTTGGAATGTCTGTTCACAACTAATTCTTATGAATCTGCTTTATGATCTGCACTTACTGATGACTCTTGCCAGCTGCTCAAGTGCCTTAGTATCCTCATGTCGGGTATGTGATTAAGAGTGAGACCTCTTATTCTCATCAACAGAATTAGTGGTTGACATGGGTGATGACTCAAAATCACATAGTACAGTAACTTATACCTGTCTGAGACAGGCAGGTGAGGGTGACAATGTACCAATAGAGATAGGTCAGCCTATACAATAATTGTACCATAATAGACAAGTGGGCCGGAGGGTAGTATGTACCTAATGCAACTGGATGGGCCCAGGGTATATAGTATAGATGGTAGTATAGTAATATGCTATATAATAGATTATGAATAGAGTGTGTGATGGAGACAGGTGAGCTGATATATGTAGCACAATGGAGATGAGTGGGCTAACAATTGATAGGGTGCAATGGAGACAGGTGGGCTGGTAAATGAGGCACAATGGAGATGAATGGGCTGGTAAATGGGCCACCATAGAAATGAGTGGGCTGTATGATATGCTACATAGTGTATATAGGATATACTAACTGGTACCATGCCCATTTGGTACATCTAGCATACACATATGGTCAGAGTTTAAAAGTACAGATGTAAGATCAACAAAGACCATAATCAGACCAAAATAGACTAGATCTCAGTTGCCAGTTGCCTGACTTTTGCAAAAATGAAAAACTGGTTGTATATATATGGGTAGTACTCATAAGGCAATTATACCAGTGGTTCAATCTTGAAAAATGGTTGAAATGTAGGAAATATATATGCATTTTAAGAATGGCTTGTATAACTAATATAGACTAATGTTTCCGGTTGTTTGCATTCCTACAACTGGTTGTACACCAGATGCAACCAAAACCGGTCCTGTGACAGTGTAGTACTTTTCCCCATGATTGTAATAGTGGTTTATTTATATTATACAGTTGAGATTTGAGTGAGATATGAGCATTTTAAGAATGGCTCGCATGACTGGCAAAGACCAATACATATTTCTAATTGTTTGCAGTCCTACAACCAGTTGCAACCAGAACTGGTCTTGTGACAGTGTAGTACTTTTTCTCATGATTGTAACAGTGGTTTATTTGTATTAAACAGTCAAGATTTGAGCGAGATATCAGCATTACAAAAGGGCTCCCAACCCTTGCCCAGTATGTAAGTCAAATATAATATAAACTTGACAAAAAATAGTTATCAGGCTTGTCTTTTGATCTGTCTTGTTGACAAATACATTCATTAATCAAGTCCCTCTACTCAAGATTTCTGACCCTGAGCAGACCATGCATTCAAGAATTTCCAATGACAAAGGTGACTGAATGAGAGATGCCCTTCTCCTTGGGAATAGTGTTGGAGGGTGTGATAAGTGAGGAGGACAATGTCATCGATGGCATCATTGAAGTAATTATATAACTATAGACACAATCAATAAAGTCACATGCAAACTACAGTGAAAGACTTGCTTGAATTAAAATCTTGTGCCCTCAAGGTCACATGATTATTTAGTCATTTTTCATCCTGGAACAATGAATTGTGTAACTCTAACTAACACAGGCCTCAGGGAACACTAGGAGCACGATAAGAAACATAAACATCATCTAAACAAAAAAATTTGAAGGAAAATGGTCCAGAACTAAGGGACTTACCTTGCTCATCATGGGGATTAGTGAGTATAAGCTATTGGTGATGAGTGCTTGATTACCAAAGCATCAGAGTGCCTGGGAATCATGTTACTAACAAAGCCAACAGTTACCCTTGGCAGCCTCTGATAATAAGTATATTATGTTAGCAAGCACTTAAGGAATAATAAATTTATTCATAGTATTACTTGGCAGTAAGTGGGATAGAGAGGATCCTATGCTAACTAGGTTGCCATTCCCACTCCATTTTGGTAATCTAATATCAGTGAAACAATCTTGATTACAATATATGAACAATTTGATCTTTAAAAAAGCCTCCTTAATGGAATTGAGATCAGGTGAGTACAATAAATAAAGTTCAACAAACTACATATGTACCAGCTTTGCAAATTAAATTTGCAACACTATCCCATAGTGTACCTTTGCATTATCCATGACAAGCACATTCAGTTCTCCTGAACACTTGGTGCATAAGAGTAACTAGTATTTGATAATTAGAGTGCGCTTGTTGACAGAGAATGCAAAAATATACTGACAACATCCTGCTCGATAAATGGTCTTGAATTTTGTAGTTGTATTTGACAGATATTATAGTCACTGTGGTCACTGGTGAGTGGTAAATATGTCTCACTACTTTGTAAGTGAAGTTCCAAGTTTAAATCATGCCTTTGTCATTTTAGTTGCTAAATATGCAAAATTGTTTTGGTCTATTTACTGCATCTCTAAGAGATTCTGTACAGTCCCTGTATAGAAGATGTGATTTACTCATGGTAAGTAGATTAAGTCCAGACAAGCAATATGGCAAATAAAAACTTGCTTTTAACTGCATAAGCATACTTCAATAATCACCCACTGTGTCTTCCCAGTGTCCCCTCATCTTTGAAGGTCTTATGCAAGAACCTAAACTCCTCTGGCTCATACAGAGCCATCTGCCAGATAAAATTAGTATATCATGACTTATTTCTCTCTTTGGCAATTTTCTTCAGTTTCTTGAGTGTCATGTCTACACACATGAGTTCACAATAGATGGTCACCATTGTGATCAACTGTGGTGGTAATTTCTTGTCATTCTCTAGTGCTGTCTTATGCACATCATACTCTACTAGTCAAGATCAAAAGTCCTTTAGCTACAGCTATGAAATTTATAATTGTCATACAATCCTAATTCACACACACACATCTTTTATTGATGACCCCATATCAGTCTTCTTCTGTTTGAGGTCAGCAGCTCCTCTTTCTATTGTTTAATACAGCCCATGATGTTTTGACTTTGTTTCAAACCATCAACTGGATTTGAGTTTCATGCCTGTTTGTGTGACTTTGCAAAGACAAGTTTGATGATGTCCCTACCAATATTAACCATTAGTTTGTTCTTAATAATTATGAAACAACCTCACTTTATCCTAAAAACTTTACCAAACTTGACATGTCATGATATTCAGCAGTGAAAAGAACATTGAAAGTGCCATTGAATTAGCTGTGAGTGTCAAAAAGGATGATGCACAAAGCTACCTTACTATCTTATAACAATTCACCCTAACAGACTTACTTTATCATATCTTGGAGATGTTGAATGTGTTATATATTAGTAAACTACAATTTTTAGTACAGCTTTGCAAAGAACCACCTAGTAATAGAGTAAATAGATCAAAACAAAATCACATTTTTAGCAATTAAAATGATAAAGACAGAATTTGAACATCACTATCACACACCATCACAACATATATCAGTAAGCTAATAAGTTATATAGAGACCAGTGCAGCATGAGGATTAAAGAACTGTGTACATAGACAAAGTTTAAAGCTACATTACTATCTTATCAAAATTCACTCTACTTAAGAAGCATAATGTCTGTTGGGATGCATTAAAGTGGGTGAGACACAAGACATATCCCTACTCTAGAAGCATATCATGTAGTACTTATGTAAAGAGATCTTTGCACAGTCTAGTCTGTCAGGTGCCCTGTGTCTGCATCAACTCTCTTCACAGTACCACAATATTTAGGCCAGTTCATGAAGAATCCTATTACTCAACAACACCCATAATTTTATTATAGAGATCTTCTGATACTTGTTGAAACATTAGTTCTGATATAAGCTTGTTTTTCTGGCACTTGTCATCTGATCCTGAAATAAGCTATAGCACAACCCATAATAGTACACAGTCACATATACACATTCCAATATACCACCAATCATCCATCTGTCATTAATTCAGTCTGAGTTATTGATTATAGTTTCTATCTGATAATTATCTTTATATTCAAATGTACCTCTTTGTATGAGTTGTGGTATTCTCTATATGTGTCCTTCATTAACACCAATCATCAATTATTCTTAAAGCAAGACCAAGCAATATATATATATATATTCAGATATACCTCCAACCTATTACTATTACTACTAGACAAGTACATCCATCTATCATACAAAAGCTACATAAGCTACAAAACTGGGAAAATTGCCAATCCTAGAAGAAGAGCTACCAGAAATATAATAAGCTAATAAGGTTATGTAGAGACTAGTGCAGCACCGGGACTAAAGGACTATGTATATGGACAAAGTTCTGTTTTGCAAGAGGAGGTACGCCACACATTAGGACAGACCATGGTGGTTGTAAATGATGCACTCAGAAAAGAGCAGAAAGCAATTTCATGTTGTCCCTTCGTTATAAGTCAAATTGTCACTCACTGTCCTCTGTGTCCAAGCTGCTTGATTATTTGGTCCTTCACAATAACTATTGGGTGTCTTTAATAAGAGAATTCCTCCACAATAAATAATAAACCACACTCACTCACCATAAAGCCTGACCTTTTCTGCAAGTTCTTGAAGTGACTTGTTGAGAGCCCTCCTGACAGTTTTAGCTACAGTCAACAGCTGAACCATCAGGACCTCCACCCCACTACTGAAGACATTGTGCTTATAGCTATCAATAAAGTTATGGAACACAGCCTGCATTCAATCAGAAGAGGTCTTTAGAATAACTTGAATGCATGAAACAAATCTTTTGCTATGCAACACTTCCTCTGCCTTGCTCTTCCATGATGAGATTATGGTCATCCATCAATTTATTTAGAACATAAGGGGTGAGACAACATGAAATTACTTTCTACTCTTTTCTGAGTGCATCATTGACAACCACCACAATCAGCCAGGTGATGTCTCACTAAAAAGAATATATCTGAATTTGACTGACTGAGGTCTTTGTGTGCACATGGATGTCCAGAAGGAAAGTATGTAGATGCAAAAGACTCACTATGAGCTCCTTCCATATCTACTTCCTCTGCAGTCCAGATGTTTACTTATTACCAGGCCTGAAGACTGTATTGTTGATAACAGTGGCCACTCTTTCAATGTGACATCTTAATCTAATATTAAGAATGTAAATGGACATCCATGTACACACAAAGACCTTGGTCAGTCAAATTCAGATATATTCTTTTTAGTGAGACATCATCTGAAATGGAGTCACTGACACACCTCTCATAGGAATCCTTAACATCCATAGCGATAAAGTCATTACATCACTGAGCCTCTCCATGTAGCAAGATACTGGCCACTGGTTGAGATGATTAGCCTCCCTAGTCAGTCAAATTCAGATATTTTTCTTTTTGGTAAGACATCATCTGGAATGGTGTCACTGACACACCTCTCACAGGAATCCTCAATGTCCACAGCAATGAAGTCATCACATTACCAAGCCCCCCTTGTGTAGCAAGGTACTGGCCACTGGTTTAGATAATCAGCCTCCCCAATCAGTCAAATTCAAATGGAGTTACTGGTACACCTCTCACAGGAATCCTCAATGTCCATAGCAATGAAGTTATCACATCATTAAGCTTTTCTCTATGTAGCAAGGTACTGGCCACTGGTCAAATGATCAGCCCCTCTCCTATATGAATCATCCAGGTGATATGAATGAGATCATTATTGATATTATCACTCCATCCCAGACAATCAGTCATGTGATAACTTCATTGCTGTGGACTTTGAGGATTTCTGTGAGAGGTATGCCAGTGACTCCATCTCAAGAAATCAGTGATGTGATAACTTTGTTGCTGTGGACATTAAGGATTCCTGTAAGAGATATGCCAGTGATTCATCACTGATTGCTTGGGATGGAGTCACTGGCATACCTCTCATAGAAATCCTCAATCTCCACAGCAATGAAGTTATCACATCACTGATTGCATGTGATGGAGTCATTGGCATAAAGCAATCAGTGATGAGTTACTGGTATATCTCCAGTTATGTGATAACTTCATTGCCATGGACATTGAGGATTCCTGTGAGAGGTATGCCAGTGACTCCATCCCAAGCAATCAGTGATGAATGACTGGCATACCTCTCACAGGAATCCTCAAAGTCCACAGCAACAAAGTTATCACATCACTGATTACTTTATGCCAGTGACTCCATCCCAGGCAATCAGTGATGTGATAACTTTGTTGCTGTGGACTTTGAGGATTCCTATGAGAGGTATGCCAGTCATTCATCACTGATTACTTGAGATAGAGTCACTGGCATACCTCTCACAGGAATCCTCAAAGTCCACAGCAACAAAGTTATCACATCACTGATTACTTTATGCCAGTGACTCCATCCCAGGCAATCAGTGATGTGATAACTTTGTTGCTGTGGACTTTGAGGATTCCTATGAGAGGTATGCCAGTCATTCATCACTGATTACTTGAGATAGAGTCACTGGCATACCTCTCACAGGAATCCTCAAAGTCCACAGCAACAAAGTTATCACATCACTGATTACTTTATGCCAGTGACTCCATCCCAGGCAATCAGTGATGTGATAACTTCATTGCTGTGGACATTGAGGATTCCTGTGAGAGGTATGCCAGTGACTCTATCTCAAGTAATCAGTGATGAATGACTGGCATACCTCTCATAGGAATCCTCAAAGTCCACAGCAACAAAGTTATCACATCACTGATTGCCTGGGATGGAGTCACTGGCATAAAGTAATCAGTGATGTGATAACTTTGTTGCTGTGGACTTTGAGGATTCCTGTGAGAGGTATGCTAGTGACTCCATCCCAAGTAATCGTGATGAGTCACTGGCATATCTCTCACAGGAATCCTCAAAGTCCACAGCAATGAAGTTATCACATCACTGATTGCCTGGGATGGAGTCACTGGCATAAAGTAATCAGTGATGTGATAACTTTGTTGCTGTGGACTTGAGGATTCCTGTGAGAGGTATGCCAGTGACCTCTATCTCAAGTAATCAGTGATGAATGACTGGCATACCTCTCATAGGAATCCTCAAAGTCCACAGCAACAAAGTTATCACATCACTGATTGCCTGGGATGGAGTCACTGGCATAAAGTAATCAGTGATGTGATAACTTTGTTGCTGTGGACTTTGAGGATTCCTGTGAGAGGTATGCCAGTGACTCTATCTCAAGTAATCAGTGATGAATGACTGGCATACCTCTCATAGGAATCCTCAAAGTCCACAGCAACAAAGTTATCACATCACTGATTGCCTGGGATGGAGTCACTGGCATAAAGTAATCAGTGATGTGATAACTTTGTTGCTGTGGACTTTGAGGATTCCTGTGAGAGGTATGCCAGTCATTCATCACTGATTGCTTGGGATGGAGTCACTGGCATACCTCTCACAGGAATCCTCAATGTCCATGGCAATGAAGTTATCACATAACTGGAGATATACCAGTAACTCATCACTGATTGCTTTATGCCAATGACTCCATCACATGCAATCAGTGATGTGATAACTTCATTGCTGTGGAGATTGAGGATTTCTATGAGAGGTATGCCAGTGACTCCATCCCAAGCAATCAGTGATGAATCACTGGCATATCTCTTACAGGAATCCTTAATGTCCACAGCAACAAAGTTATCACATCACTGATTTCTTGAGATGGAGTCACTGGCATACCTCTCACAGAAATCCTCAAAGTCCACAGCAATGAAGTTATCACATGACTGATTGTCTGGGATGGAGTGATAATATCAATAATGATCTCATTCATATCACCTGGATGATTCATATAGGAGAGGGGCTGATCATTTGACCAGTGGCCAGTACCTTGCTACATAGAGAAAAGCTTAATGATGTGATAACTTCATTGCTATGGACATTGAGGATTCCTGTGAGAGGTGTACCAGTAACTCCATTTGAATTTGACTGATTGGGGAGGCTGATTATCTAAACCAGTGGCCAGTACCTTGCTACACAAGGGGGGCTTGGTAATGTGATGACTTCATTGCTGTGGACATTGAGGATTCCTGTGAGAGGTGTGTCAGTGACACCATTCCAGATGATGTCTTACCAAAAAGAAAAATATCTGAATTTGACTGACTAGGGAGGCTAATCATCTCAACCAGTGGCCAGTATCTTGCTACATGGAGAGGCTCAGTGATGTAATGACTTTATCGCTATGGATGTTAAGGATTCCTATGAGAGGTGTGTCAGTGACTCCATTTCAGATGATGTCTCACTAAAAAGAATATATCTGAATTTGACTGACCAAGGTCTTTGTGTGTACATGGATGTCCATTTACATTCTTAATATTAGATTAAGATGTCACATTGAAAGAGTGGCCACTGTTATCAACAATACAGTCTTCAGGCCTGGTAATAAGTAAACATCTGGACTGCAGAGGAAGTAGATATGGAAGGAGCTCATAGTGAGTCTTTTGCATCTACATACTTTCCTTCTGGACATCCATGTGCACACAAAGACCTCAGTCAGTCAAATTCAGATATATTCTTTTTAGTGAGACATCACCTGGCTGATTGTGGTGGTTGTCAATGATGCACTCAGAAAAGAGTAGAAAGTAATTTCATGTTGTCTCACCCCTTATGTTCTAAATAAATTGATGGATGACCATAATCTCATCATGGAAGAGCAAGGCAGAGGAAGTGTTGCATAGCAAAAGATTTGTTTCATGCATTCAAGTTATTCTAAAGACCTCTTCTGATTGAATGCAGGCTGTGTTCCATAACTTTATTGATAGCTATAAGCACAATGTCTTCAGTAGTGGGGTGGAGGTCCTGATGGTTCAGCTGTTGACTGTAGCTAAAACTGTCAGGAGGGCTCTCAACAAGTCACTTCAAGAACTTGCAGAAAAGGTCAGGCTTTATGGTGAGTGAGTGTGGTTTATTATTTATTGTGGAGGAATTCTCTTATTAAAGACACCCAATAGTTATTGTGAAGGACCAAATAATCAAGCAGCTTGGACACAGAGGACAGTGAGTGACAATTTGACTTATAACGAAGGGACAACATGAAATTGCTTTCTGCTCTTTTCTGAGTGCATCATTTACAACCACCATGGTCTGTCCTAATGTGTGGCGTACCTCCTCTTGCAAAACAGAACTTTGTCCATATACATAGTCCTTTAGTCCCGGTGCTGCACTAGTCTCTACATAACCTTATTAGCTTATTATATTTCTGGTAGCTCTTCTTCTAGGATTGGCAATTTTCCCAGTTTTGTAGCTTATGTAGCTTTTGTATGATAGATGGATGTACTTGTCTAGTAGTAATAGTAATAGGTTGGAGGTATATCTGAATATATATATATATATTGCTTGGTCTTGCTTTAAGAATAATTGATGATTGGTGTTAATGAAGGACACATATAGAGAATACCACAACTCATACAAAGAGGTACATTTGAATATAAAGATAATTATCAGATAGAAACTATAATCAATAACTCAGACTGAATTAATGACAGATGGATGATTGGTGGTATATTGGAATGTGTATATGTGACTGTGTACTATTATGGGTTGTGCTATAGCTTATTTCAGGATCAGATGACAAGTGCCAGAAAAACAAGCTTATATCAGAACTAATGTTTCAACAAGTATCAGAAGATCTCTATAATAAAATTATGGGTGTTGTTGAGTAATAGGATTCTTCATGAACTGGCCTAAATATTGTGGTACTGTGAAGAGAGTTGATGCAGACACAGGGCACCTGACAGACTAGACTGTGCAAAGATCTCTTTACATAAGTACTACATGATATGCTTCTAGAGTAGGGATATGTCTTGTGTCTCACCCACTTTAATGCATCCCAACAGACATTATGCTTCTTAAGTAGAGTGAATTTTGATAAGATAGTAATGTAGCTTTAAACTTTGTCTATGTACACAGTTCTTTAATCCTCATGCTGCACTGGTCTCTATATAACTTATTAGCTTACTGATATATGTTGTGATGGTGTGTGATAGTGATGTTCAAATTCTGTCTTTATCATTTTAATTGCTAAAAATGTGATTTTGTTTTGATCTATTTACTCTATTACTAGGTGGTTCTTTGCAAAGCTGTACTAAAAATTGTAGTTTACTAATATATAACACATTCAACATCTCCAAGATATGATAAAGTAAGTCTGTTAGGGTGAATTGTTATAAGATAGTAAGGTAGCTTTGTGCATCATCCTTTTTGACACTCACAGCTAATTCAATGGCACTTTCAATGTTCTTTTCACTGCTGAATATCATGACATGTCAAGTTTGGTAAAGTTTTTAGGATAAAGTGAGGTTGTTTCATAATTATTAAGAACAAACTAATGGTTAATATTGGTAGGGACATCATCAAACTTGTCTTTGCAAAGTCACACAAACAGGCATGAAACTCAAATCCAGTTGATGGTTTGAAACAAAGTCAAAACATCATGGGCTGTATTAAACAATAGAAAGAGGAGCTGCTGACCTCAAACAGAAGAAGACTGATATGGGGTCATCAATAAAAGATGTGTGTGTGTGAATTAGGATTGTATGACAATTATAAATTTCATAGCTGTAGCTAAAGGACTTTTGATCTTGACTAGTAGAGTATGATGTGCATAAGACAGCACTAGAGAATGACAAGAAATTACCACCACAGTTGATCACAATGGTGACCATCTATTGTGAACTCATGTGTGTAGACATGACACTCAAGAAACTGAAGAAAATTGCCAAAGAGAGAAATAAGTCATGATATACTAATTTTATCTGGCAGATGGCTCTGTATGAGCCAGAGGAGTTTAGGTTCTTGCATAAGACCTTCAAAGATGAGGGGACACTGGGAAGACACAGTGGGTGATTATTGAAGTATGCTTATGCAGTTAAAAGCAAGTTTTTATTTGCCATATTGCTTGTCTGGACTTAATCTACTTACCATGAGTAAATCACAATCTTCTATACAGGACTGTACAGAATCTCTTAGAGATGCAGTAAATAGACCAAAACAATTTTGCATATTTAGCAACTAAAATGACAAAGGCATGATTTAAACTTGGAACTTCACTTACAAAGTAGTGAGACATATTTACCACTCACCAGTGACCACAGTGACTATAATATCTGTCAAATACAACTACAAAATTCAAGACATTTATCGAGCAGGATGTTGTCAGTATATTTTGCATTCTCTGTCAACAAGCGCACTCTAATTATCAAATACTAGTTACTCTTATGCACCAAGTGTTCAGGAGAACTGAATGTGCTTGTCATGGATAATGCAAAGGTACACTATGGGATAGTGTTGCAAATTTAATTTGCAAAGCTGGTACATATGTAGTTTGTTGAACTTTATTTATTGTACTCACCTGATCTCAATTCCATTAAGGAGGCTTTTTTAAAGATCAAATTGTTCATATATTGTAATCAAGATTGTTTCACTGATATTAGATTACCAAAATGGAGTGGGAATGGCAACCTAGTTAGCATAGGATCCTTCTCTATCCCACTTACTGCCAATAATACTATGAATAAATGTATTATTCCTTAAGTGCTTGCTAACATAATATACTTATTATCAGAGGCTGCCAAGGGTAACTGTTGGCTTTGTTAGTAACATGATTCCCAGGCACTCTGATGCTTTGGTAATCAAGCACTCATCACCAATAGCTTATACTCACTAATCCCCATGATGAGCAAGGTAAGTCCCTTAGTTCTGGACCATTTTCCTTCAAATTTTTTTGTTTAGATGATGTTTATGTTTCTTATCGTGCTCCTAGTGTTCCCTGAGGCCTGTGTTAGTTAGAGTTACACAATTCATTGTTCCAGGATGAAAAATGACTAAATAATCATGTGACCTTGAGGGCACAAGATTTTAATTCAAGCAAGTCTTTCACTGTAGTTTGCATGTGACTTTATTGATTGTGTCTATAGTTATATAATTACTTCAATGATGCCATCGATGACATTGTCCTCCTCACTTATCACACCCTCCAACACTATTCCCAAGGAGAAGGGCATCTCTCATTCAGTCACCTTTGTCATTGGAAATTCTTGAATGCATGGTCTGCTCAGGGTCAGAAATCTTGAGTAGAGGGACTTGATTAATGAATGTATTTGTCAACAAGACAGATCAAAAGACAAGCCTGATAACTATTTTTTGTCAAGTTTATATTATATTTGACTTACATACTGGGCAAGGGTTGGGAGCCCTTTTGTAATGCTGATATCTCGCTCAAATCTTGACTGTTTAATACAAATAAACCACTGTTACAATCATGAGAAAAAGTACTACACTGTCACAAGACCAGTTCTGGTTGCAACTGGTTGTAGGACTGCAAACAATTAGAAATATGTATTGGTCTTTGCCAGTCATGCGAGCCATTCTTAAAATGCTCATATCTCACTCAAATCTCAACTGTATAATATAAATAAACCACTATTACAATCATGGGGAAAAGTACTACACTGTCACAGGACCGGTTTTGGTTGCATCTGGTGTACAACCAGTTGTAGGAATGCAAACAACCGGAAACATTAGTCTATATTAGTTATACAAGCCATTCTTAAAATGCATATATATTTCCTACATTTCAACCATTTTTCAAGATTGAACCACTGGTATAATTGCCTTATGAGTACTACCCATATATATACAACCAGTTTTTCATTTTTGCAAAAGTCAGGCAACTGGCAACTGAGATCTAGTCTATTTTGGTCTGATTATGGTCTTTGTTGATCTTACATCTGTACTTTTAAACTCTGACCATATGTGTATGCTAGATGTACCAAATGGGCATGGTACCAGTTAGTATATCCTATATACACTATGTAGCATATCATACAGCCCACTCATTTCTATGGTGGCCCATTTACCAGCCCATTCATCTCCATTGTGCCTCATTTACCAGCCCACCTGTCTCCATTGCACCCTATCAATTGTTAGCCCACTCATCTCCATTGTGCTACATATATCAGCTCACCTGTCTCCATCACACACTCTATTCATAATCTATTATATAGCATATTACTATACTACCATCTATACTATATACCCTGGGCCCATCCAGTTGCATTAGGTACATACTACCCTCCGGCCCACTTGTCTATTATGGTACAATTATTGTATAGGCTGACCTATCTCTATTGGTACATTGTCACCCTCACCTGCCTGTCTCAGACAGGTATAAGTTACTGTACTATGTGATTTTGAGTCATCACCCATGTCAACCACTAATTCTGTTGATGAGAATAAGAGGTCTCACTCTTAATCACATACCCGACATGAGGATACTAAGGCACTTGAGCAGCTGGCAAGAGTCATCAGTAAGTGCAGATCATAAAGCAGATTCATAAGAATTAGTTGTGAACAGACATTCCAAAGGCAATACAAAAGAAACAATGCTTGCTGAATGCTTCATATACTGCTGTGCAGCCTAACAAACAGGAGGACAACCAAAGTATGGTGTGAGTCCTAGTCTGGGCTCAATTTGTCATACTGATGAGAGGTCAGAAAGGTCACCATGGTGCAAGTGGTGAGATTGTACTAGTTCAAGCCTCTCATACCACTGGTGCTTGTCGGACTCACAAGAGAAACATCATCGATATTGATAGTCATGATGCTGGTCAGAAGAATAAATATCTAAATCCTGCTCCAATTGTGAAGTGTATACACCGGGAGAAACTGGTACTGAGTAGCAAATGTCTACAATATAGTTAAGTACAACGAAGAACAATAAAACAGTGGTAAAGGAAATGAAGCCACAGGATATCAATGAAAGCTGGTCTGTTATAATGCAGATACAATTATGTATCTTATGATGCAGTTAGTACCAGTGCATGGCCTTTATAAACTACTAGTAGTAGCAGATGTGACTTAGATAATAAGCCTTTCAAACAAACAGGGCCAAATAAGTTATCATTCCACATGCATATGTCTATATCAACACTGGCATTCAAGATAACAAAGGTCTTCAGACCTAGAGCTAAGGTTCTCCTCACTGCTCCCATACCTCATATATCCATAATTTGATGGCAGAGGCTTTCTGGCCTTGAGCTTGGTAGGATTTCCTTGCTTCTGCCTATATTCAAGCTATGATCAAGGCCCTCTGGCCCTCAGTAGGAGCATTTGTTCCTACATTTCACGCATGCTATTATTGGCGGTAAAGGCTTTTGGACCCGAGCAAGAGTCTCCTTGCTCTTATCTATATTGCTAATATCAGTAAAATACAGTGAAATTGATGTCAACCTGAAAGGGCATACTTCAACCCAAGCATCCCCAGGACCCTGCCACAGCCCACAACTTGCTACAGTATGCTCTTTATTTGGATGCTCATCCATTGACTACTATAGGATTATGGAAAGCAACTAATGAATTATACTGTAATGGTAAGAGGCTCAGAATTGCCATATATTGGCTCTTGCCATTTGCACAGCATTTGAGTCTTTACATATATTCTACATACATTTTCATATTCCTGGTTGACTTTCCACCCACTTACTTCCACCGCAAAGTAGAGCTGCAATCTAAAAATTCTATTGTTTCCTTATACATTCGCACTTCATGTGATTGCCCCTACAAGCTTTCTGCTACTTTTCCTTAGCAGTCTTCTTACACTTGCTTAAGCCATGCACCACGCATCTCTATCTTCATCCACCAAAGCTTCACACGTGTCTTCACCTTGTGCATTTCACCCCATATACCACGTCCACATGAGTTATCACTTTGTGTGTACCACTTCACACTTTGCATTTGCACATATCTCACACGCGTTCACCCTATAGCACACCTTTTGCATTTCACTCTCCACACATAGGCCTTTATGCTCTACAGCACTTGAGTATCCCTCACATAGTGAGGATTCCCTTCACTCAGTAGCTGTCCTTGGGTCGAGTTATATCTCGCATTCGGGACTTACTGTGTTTGTCTTCCCATCTGTGTTTTCCCCACAGTTTAGATTCCTCTTCTTCACCAAAACTACTAAGGGTGGTGGGGGTGGTGTGGGGGTTGAGGAGCCAGCAGCAGATAAGCAATGTTCACCTGCCCTTTCATTTACAGACTTACTTACTTGTTTTATTAGAGACATCAAACCACTCTGATGCCAACACTGGTTCTATTGTTGACAACAGTGTCAACATGGACTTTTCCATCCCTGGTCTGGTTGCACAGCCCCAGCCTTCACCCAATATCACTAGGGATGATCTTCCACCCATTCCTCCCACTCCTCCCACACAAGCAACTCCTCTCAACATCATCCAGAGCATCAAAGCTCTTGGCAACAAGTTCGACACCCTCTTCCAGACTTTAAGCAAACACATTGATATAGTGGAGTCTCAGGTCAATAGCATGGAGGAGAGATAGAAGGTGAAGTTTGCTGCCCTTGATGAGAGGCTCCAGCAGATGGACATGAAGACCATGGGCAACACTATCTCTCTCAGCCACATGGCTAACAAGATAAATGTCTTCATCTAGACCAGCAATTCAACTGCCTTTGGTCCTCTGGCTGCCATCTCCCTTGGTAACCCTTATAGTCAGATGCTATCCTCCTGGCTTCCTTAGGCCATTGATACCAGCCAAGCAGTGGAGTCCAGCATCTCTACTATGGATAGGCAGTTGACCACAGCATGGGATGAGTCACAGGCTCTGTTAGTGCTGGAATGCATGCTGTCGACACGTTGAGCAGAGATCAGACTTAGGCATTCAAACCATCATATATATATCTACTTTTATTGTCTTTCCCCCTCAGTCTGTTCCATCACGACTGAGGGTGAGTCTCTTGTATTTCTCGCTTTGTACTTAGGCACTAACGGACACTCATAGTCTAACACTGTGTCTAGGTACTTACTCAATACAGTCTGTTCCATCATGACTGAGGTCTAACACTGTGTCTAGCTCTTATAGGTTATGAGCCCTGCTCTCTCGTAATCAAGGAGCAGATTTATCTTCTAGACATGCCCACCAGACCTTAGAAATGATCCTGCCAGGTTATTGAACCCTTGGGCTTCTCTCTGCAACTTGAAGAATAGAACACTGACTCCCATTGACGTCATTGACGTTTAAACCTTACCTCTTCAGGCAAGAAGTATCCATCCGCACATACCTACCACTGCCCATACTCGATCTCAAAGCTCTGGCACCAAAAGTGCGACACTCACTCCACCAACTACTGGTAATATTACCACTATGTTGTTTATTTGTGCTTCAGTCATGGCCATCACCCTCAGCCAAACGGACTT
>JABBWB010000363.1:0-40058 GCA_016628085.1 Suillus occidentalis
CCTTCCGATATCCACGAAGAGGTATGCCTTTCTTCAATGCTGCACCACAGCCTCACTGATGAATGACAAAGTGGAGGAGATCGGTCGTATTAAACTCGAGTGGAGCTCAACTGAGCAAACTGAGTTGCTGAACAAGCTTGAATCATCTGGTGGTGATGGGATTACCGCGAAGGAGTTTCGTGTCCTGTTCAAATGGTGCACAAAGTGCAGGCGAGTAGGAGTAAGGCCAGTGATGAAGCACCACATTTGTTCGGGAGGGGTGCAAAAGGGACGACGACGATTGTTATTTGCGTGATCACGCAGTGACGATTTTCGAAAGGACCGTAACCGCGACCGTATCAGAACATGGCCATTGTTGGATACGATATCAGAGTCGTATCCGATACTAAATCTCCGTCCCTATCTAAAAGTTTCACAGAATTTCAAGGGACCATCGTAGTAGCATTATGATTGAACACCTTGTAATTGCCCCGCACCGGATCTGAAAGAATCGCGAATTTTGTTCATTTATTCAGCTGGGGAGCGACGTCGTTAAGGTGCTGCACCCTGAAGCTTGAAGTGCGGAGTTCAAAAGACGACGGGATTTGTCTCCAAAGTACGTCACAAGACTCATGTACAATGTGATGGCGGCTGCGCAAAACTGGCGACATTCTCTCCCTCAGTACCACTATGTATCACAAGAAGTGATGGGTACACACCAATTCTATAATCCCTCCGAATTTTGCTCAGTACCATGCGGTCAAACCACAAACACTCCCAGCCTTGCGAATTTTTTCCATGTTATAATGCAGCAACTCATGCGCACTTTATTTTGAGTTAAGTTCCGACTATTTGCTCACATGCTTAACTAGAGAATCTTACACTTTGGAAGGTGGTAGTGAAATTGAAGCGTCTATGATGCACTACCTCGGTGACGACCTCGTCTGGCTTTTCAACCATTCCACATTACTGTTTTCGTTCGCATCAGTGTTGTCGTACTCACGCAGCTGTGCAGGTAATATTTCTGTTCAATTACAGTATGCGGGCAATTCTTTTGGTTAGGTCTCTGCAACTAATAGGGGAGCTCATCTAGGCTCATATCCACCGGCCCCACTCTTGTTGACGACAAAGAATCTAATGATGTTTTCCGCCAGATCATTTTGTTGGCCAGATCATTTTTTGCTGGCGATGTCCACCAGCATCAGGAGATCTTAGATTTCACCCTTTTTCAGATATTCGGTCACCACTACAAATAGCACAAGGTCAACACCAAATAGTAGTTCCACGTTTTTCTCCATGTAAAACAGTCGATTCCGATGACAACTTGTATTCCACCATGTATTCCAACTTTGCAACTATTCAACGACTCAACAGCTCGTATCGATATTTTTGAAATCTCAAACTCACTAGGCATTGAATTGCTGGACACCTACATAGGTCTGATTGCAAATGATAAGGCCCGTCTTGAATAAATATGCATTTATTTGTACAAACTGAATTATTTTGCACAGCTCCAAGCCGACTTATGGGTTATGTCATTTCTACTCAAAGATCGGGTATTTGCAGGTGATCTTTGGGATATAGTTGGAGAGTGCACGATAGAGGTGCAGCAAGAGGTAACACTACGACAGCACCAGAACATTTGCATTGGTGGATTGAGGCATATGGTGTTAGAGCATCTTCTCATGGAAGAGCGAAAGAAACGAAGTCAGATGGAGGTATCTTTGTATAGTCAGGCAATCGAATATTTGCAGCAGAAGTGTGAGCTCCTTCAAATTTTGATGCCTGAAACAGTAAGCTGAACACACCCTGTTGCTACAAAGCAGTTTTCTGCACGCCATGTACAGTTAAGCGTGACATCAGGTCCCCCTCGATGCCCTCGAGAGACAACCTTTCCTGGTCGCCTCTAGCCTGTTCAAAAGCTACATGAGAGAAATGCGAAGCTTGGTTACAGACACTGGATACTCATGCCGGACCTCTGATGGAGACTTGCTCTTCTTTGGGTACCTCCAACACTTTAGCGCCTGAATTCGCTGCTGTGCACAGAATCAAATGGACGTCTGTTGTTTCAAAAGTTGGTGTATTTAATTATTTTCATCGCCTGCTCTCACTTTCTTTGAAGTGCATCAGTCCTTCATCACCCCTGTTAAATACATGGGCCACCATTGACGTCCAAGAAGCCTTCTATAGCGCATTCTGTGCGGAGCAAGCCTGCCAGGCAAGCTTGTTGTCACAGCCTTATTTGGCCAAGGGCGCACATTCGCAGCGCAACATCAGCTTGGAGTTGATTATCTTGCAGTCAAAGATGAACTGTGCTCAAGCTGAAATAAGCTTGTACACAGTGGCCATTGGAAACGTCCACGAATGTGGCTTTCCTGACATGACTGGTAGGTGTGCAGCACTTTGTTCTCTCCAAATACTGATCACCTTTTGTGTTACAGTAACATTGCCACCCCCTATCTTTTCCCCTTCGCTTGCCGGACTTATGGCTGCTTTGCCTTGTATTAGTAGAGCCTCGGCTCATTCCATTTTCTCGCTTCGGCCACGTGCCTTGTATTCGTAGAGCCTCGGCTCATTTCATTTTATCTTATCTTATCTTTCTGACTCGTCATACCCTTAGCCCCTACCGGCTATGACTCGTCCTACCCTTGACCCACACACATGGCTCAAGCCCTTTACCCATATGACTCCTCCTTCTACCCTTGACCCATGCACATGGCTCAAGCCCTTTACCCAGTTACCTTTATTTGACTTACTGATACCTGACGACCCTGCCCTAAAGATATTCCATATCCCCTATATATACTCGTCATGTATCATAGTTGTTCTTTACTTTAATCTACTTGGTTTTAACCCTTGTATCTGTCTCAGAGGTGCCAGCCCTCTAGAAGTTACTCGATCACCTTGAAATCTGATCCTCACTTAGGCTTCACAACCTAAGTGTCTATTTCTGATTCTATCTTCGAGCACTCCTCGTCGATAGCCTGATTATTGTCTGTCTTAGAGGTGCGCCCTCGAAAGACCGAACCCTTGATCCTGCCCTGTACGGTATCAAGCCCGTAAGACCAGCATCAAGCCAGAACCCCTTCTTGTTTGAAGGCGGAACCGCTTGTCGAAGACATCCTTTGCGAAGGACGGTTCTCTTTTGAACCATCGGCAAGAGACCCATCCAAGTTCGTAACATTTTGCAGGCAAAATGTTGTTCTCCGATCGATTTATTCCACCCCCTCAGCCAGACGAACTATGTTACTATGACCATAACATTGACAATGAGGCGAACGACTGTGATGACTTTGAATTCTAACTGTGTCCTCAATTGTTAATGGTTTCAGTCTCCATCTATATTTAACACTGACATACGGACAGTTGTTAGTACCAATTATGTAGATCAGTATATGTATTACAGTAAGTACGCTGTTTTAACATTGTTACACATGCGAGACAATGCGTTTCACTGTTCAATGGAATTCCCGTGGCAATCAATTTCTCACACATACATATTCCGCACCACACACACAGCAACAGGGTAGCACTCAATCCAGCCCTTTCCCTGCTTCACCTCATGAAATGTTGATTTAACAAGAGTCTTGACACTGACATCTTGCAATTCTACGAGGTATTTGCATGGGTGTCTTTACGATATCAGTTTTTACTAACGAGCAGACTTTGCTCAGCGCACAAGTTGAGTCACCTCAACAATACTACAATTTTTCTTCTGTGTCTAAGCATCTTCGTCATCGCCTGGACAGGATCATTAGTTTGTCAGATGAGCACGCGTCAGACTTACTTTGGATAGGAGAAGGAGTCTCCCATGTAATCTGGTGGGGAGAACAAGTATCAATTCCAGGTGGTGCGTATCCCTCCAAGACTGTTGCCCGATAGTTTTCCTCCAACCAACGAAGCCGGTATTTTTGACATTGTTCTTGAAGCTTCAAGCAACCTAACTCCGCATGTCGTAGCCGTTCCTTGAGCCTGTCTATGAATTCTGCTTGGCCTGCTTCATGGTTTCTCACTGGCAGGAGGGTCTCGGCCTGAAAATTGCCATTGACATCTACACCGCTAGTCTGTGGTAAGCTTTCAGAACGACTAGTCATTGATGGCATTAACAAACCTCAGGCTGACTTGATGATTAGTGTAATTTTCTTCCCTTCTATCAGTGTTGCCTGCAATCCCAATCCTAATGAAAGGCGGGGATTCAAGTTAGCAAGTGGCACCGCAATGTAAGTGATCTGGTTTACTGTATATTCAAATTAATGTTATGTTCTTGCAGCTTGAAGGTATTGCATGAGGATTGCGGCATATTGGCAAATGTGTTCTCTAGTGTCGAACTGCAGTAAGAACATGTGCACCAAGCTCTTATCCTCCCCCTTTCGAGATCTTGAATACAAGTTCATGGCACCCCAATATATCAAAACACAATTAACAGCTGGGCCGATGCCCCAGTTTCTGTAATTGGCCGCCACTATATTGGCATTGATCATCCCTGGCACAATTCCCTGGCGCAATTCCCTGGCGCAATCCGCCATTCACACACTGGCGCTAGTTGTCAACAGGTTCAACCCCTTTGATGTGAATAAAAGCCGGGTTATAATATGCGGAGTCCCATCTTTTTCCTCCACAACAATCATGTCCATCGAGGATGTCACTTCCAGTGTTCTGAGTAAACGTGCTTCATCAGCCCTTCAAATGGCACCGCAAAAAAAAGCGTGAGCTATCTCCAACATTTGCCACCGTTTTTGCAGATTCATCCTGTCAATCAGCTCCACATCTGATCTGTTGGTCTCCCATGGACGACACTTTGGTCGCACAGTATTTGCGCTGTGTAATTACCCTTCTCTACTTACCAACGGTATCTTGAGATTAGAACAAATGGAAGACACTCCATTGGAGGACTTCTCCGCTGAGTATTATAACATCTATCTGTCTATTCTCTCGCCAATTGACGCATTTTGCAGGGAACGACAAGAACATCACGTCTTCGAGTGGCTCTTAGAATCTCATCCCAGTCTTCTGGAACGGCTGAAAAACGGGTCTGATGAAGACATTCTTCATGTTGGGGAACTAGTATATCATTCTGTTCACGGTCAGAGTCCTTACTTACGATTTATAGATTGGCAAGGGAGCCGCAGGCGCGCGAGGCAACGACACGAAAACGCTGAAGTCTGCAGTCCTTGATTGGATTGTCCCGCAAGGAGAAGCTATCCAGCCTCCTTTGCACAGAAACTCGAAGATTGACCGTGGATTCAGTCATGACCTTACTGGATTCCTACTTTGTCCTGTTGGATTAGATTGGAACGACACACAGTATGTTTTCGCTTAATGGAATACGCAGTTCTGACAGCTCATTTTACCCTTCTTTGTCAATAGGACACAAGAAAATCTACGAAGTGGCGAACTATGGGTCTGCGGAGATCAATGGCCTATTTTTGTGTATGCCCATCATACCTATGACTCTGAAGATCCGTGGAACAGTCTCCTTAGGAGCTGTTTACTGGTATGCATATGTGACGTCCCCTTATTCAAGGTTCCTTCACTAAATTGTACACCATCAGGCTTATAAGCACATTTTCACGTCTCCGAGCTCTGTCGAGAAGGAGCCGAAAGCCACGCGATCTGGCAATGCTCGCCTCCATGGCATGAACTCGGTCACCGCCGCTTCTATCGCATATATCGCGACTCAGGTTTGTCGACTGTCGTGCGTTTGAACGCAGGTGATTTTGACATTGACCGCAGGTCCGATTCGCCTTGAGCTCTTCCTCTGTATTCTCGAGAACCGATACAACCACAGATTCAGAAACATTTTACCATAGCCTTCTCGACGTTCTTGAAGACCCTGATGAATCTAAGGAAGTCGACGAATTATTAACTGTGGTGGAATCGGTATGTTATCACCCTCAGACCATGTTGCAGATACTCACATTACCATCACTAGCCAGGTATTTCCGACGTCTTCTGCTGCCAAACGACGTGTCAGCAGCCAACAGTGCACTATCGAAGATTCGTCAAAAACGCCTTGCTTTGAAACAACTTCAGGTTTGAACATAGAGTCTTCGTAGCTTTCATTCAAGCATGTCTAGTATTGTCAATATAATTACAATCTAATGTCGGCCTGTTTTTGGCTTTTGCAATATGTTCGCCGCTGGATATCCTTCAAAGAAAGCCCCATGCGCGAGATGATATCACTGGCTAAAATATTGCTGGAGGCAGCCTCGAAACAACAAACACGATGCTTCTGCTGTGTTGGTTGCCATACTGTAAACACGCTGTTCATATATGCAACTTTGATCCACAGGAGCAAGCCTTACAAGTCAATAACTGCAACTAGCATATTGCTTGCTCTAGATGAATAAAAGCAACAAGTTGATATTGTCATGCAGCGATCATACCTTGGCCAGACAGAACCATGTTATCGATGATCAGCGCCCTGGCACTTTTCAACAGGCGTCTACAATGCAGTCCGATATGTGGGAGTCCTATCTAGTTACGGCGTTACGGGAGAGTTTATCGAGACCAGATTGATTGGTTTGCCTTACAAACAATGACCATACTCCAGCAATCAGGTGATGGCAGACACCACCCTATGTTTATTATAGCGGGAAGTAAATGCCCCGCAGTATCGGACTTAAGGTAGCCCCAACCCAATTCAGTCTGATATTGAAAGATTCCAACATCTGGAGAGAGTTTGTAGACAATTAAATAGTCTATCAAATATGCTAATGGTGGCAAGATCTCATCAGGGTTGGCAGGCATGGTAATAGACTGTTTCACGTCACCTGAATTGTGCACTACCAGTGTTAAGGGAGCTATGGTGGAGGATGCAACCGCAAGCTTGGCTTGCAAAAGGCAATCACATTTTTACAGAACGGTACTGTATTGTAGAAAGTCCACATCCTTGAGCTGTTGGCGGGGTTGGTCCGATGCAGTCCAGGTATATAAAGCGTTATCTAACGCTGGCATCTGTTCAGAAATTGTGAATGAAGTAAAGGTTTTAATCCCACGACCAGGGCAGAGCAAAATTGTAGCGCATTGTCATCAGTCCTCACCTGGGCGACAGTGGTCACTCTGGACAAATTTGCTGTAGCTGTTGGGTGCCACAATACGTGCCACTATGACCCCAGCTGACAGGCATCTGTAGCTAGACTGTCAAAAAAGAAATTGTGGTGTATTTGGCGGATTCCACAAAGCAAGTCCGGGTATGCAAAGCTTTCTTATGTGGTGTACAATTCTGATATATATTATACAAATTTTAGATCAGATAAAGCTTTCTAAGAATTTATCGTTGTCGGGTTGGCTACCTGATGTGGGTTACTGTACGACGAGCGCGTGGATGTGAAAGGAAAACTTGTTCGGACTGCGAAGAAAATCATGCCACACGTATCCCTCATTGGAAGTCTTCGACGAATGTTCATGCGACCGGGATTTGCGAAATCAATTAGGGACAGCCGACATGATCAACCACGACGTAATGATGACGAGGACTTTGTCATGACTGACATGCATGACGGCACACTCTGGCATGAACTCGAAATGAATACCATCCGTGAAATTGGAGAGTTGGGTACCATCTGCGATTGCCCTCAAGATAACAGACCAATAGCTACAAAGATAACAGAACATTGTTATGGCCTTCATTTAACATTGAACATTGATTGGTGAGTTTTATTATAGCTAGACTCGTTATCTCATATTTCGGTACCTTCTCTAGGATGGGTATCCTCAATAATCGGCCTGCATTCAACTGGGCCCATCTACTATGCAATAAATGACCTTCCGCAAGATCAACGATACCTTCAAGTTAATGTCATATGCGCTGCGATCATGCCTGGGCCCAAGGAGCCGAATGTACAGCAAATCAACCACTGCTTAGAGCCTTCGTCATGTGAGCTAATGGAACTGAAAAATGGTATTTTCTGTTGTATGCTAGGTGCCTATATGCTAACAAATATCTATTGCTAGGTGTCAAAATGGATGTCCATGGCGAAGATGAACCTGCGAAACATCTTTGCAGACAACAAGATTCTCGACTGCGATATGCCTGGCATCGCACAAGTGTAATGGAACTGCAGGGGCACAGCCATGATTTCCACCCTTGCGCATTCTGTGATGTTGACATTGTGAAAGTCAATACTCCAGAGGGCTATGATAACTGTAAGTATCATACACTCGCTGCTTGTTTGCTAATCTTCTGCTTGGATATGCAGCCTGGACTCCCAAGGACGATTACCAAATGCTTCGACAAAGTTTTTATTCGAAGGACGCTACCCAGGCACGTCAAGATGCAATCCTGAAGGATTTTGGAGTTCGGTGGTCAATCCTTAACCTCATATCAGGCTGGCTACCATCTAAAAAGTCGGTACTGGACTTCATGCACGCCATCTTCTTGGGTAAGCTTTCATATTTTTTGGTGTTAACTTGCCAAATTTTTGTTTTCTGTAGGCATCATCTCACATCTGTTCATGTGCATCTTATTCGGCGGATACATGCTTTCTGGTATCAGAGGCACCAACTCTCCGAAACGGAGGTTCGAGGAGATCATCAATGCTGTATGATGGCCCAGTCATATTACTCGGCTCCCAAAAAATGTATGTTGTCGTGGTCACACCATTCATTGATTCTAACTTCATCTAACAGTTGGGCGAGAACCAAAGTCTCAAGAAGGCTGATGAATGGTGCCGTCTTCTTACTGTCACCCCAGTTGTATTGTGGTGGTCTTGGAGAGACGAGAATGACGAGATTCCAGACAAGGAACCTCCCCTTCCGCCAAACACAGTTCAACCTGACTTTTCATGCAACTGTCGCTCACTTTATCAGACCATCCTTCTTCTCTGCACAGGTGTTCACATTCTTTCCTCCCGCACTATCTCCATGGCGCAGGCTCAGGGTTGGACAGAGTTTCATCTCGCACTATTGTCTAGAATCCCTTCAGCTTCGTGTTCCCCTCACTATCAATCCACCATGCATCAATGCATATAGCCGAAATGATCCAAAAGGTTGGCCCAGTGTATGCTTGGTGGCTGTTTGCTTTCGAACGATTCAACGGCATGCTTGAACGTGTCCATCACAATGGTCATGATGGAGGCCTGTATGGAGCTTACACTCATGTGAAACTGGGTGCAGACACACCTCATATATGAGTACCTACTTGCTCTTCCCCCAGACACCTGTCCCTTTGAGCGAGAGCAGATTAACCGAATCATTAAAGTTCAAGCACAGACCCAAGGAAGTATGATGTCACAAATTGCTGTCTATCAAAGCGAGGCTGCTGAAGGTGAGCACTTGACCAATCTCTCGTGACCATTCTAATTGTGTATTACCATCAGATAACGTCTGTTTACCTCTGCGAGCAGCAAAATTTGTCGATTTACAGTCATATGGTCCACCAGGTGTTTTTTACACACTTCTTCTAGAATATTGTCACAGACTATGGCCTCAACTTCGACTCGTAAACGACTTGTCTCACGATGATGGCACTCCTTTCCTTGCTAGCAAGGTGGCTCGTATGTTAACCTATATTCACAAGGATGGGATACACTATGGCTGCACTATGAACCGTCGCACACAGAGTGATTCATTGGGATTCATCTCACGGAACTCCACACGTGTCCCCGTTCAAATCATTGCTTTGTTTGTTGTTGGTATCCTTGATGTTGTTCCCCACGTCTGTGCTGTGGTGAGGCAACTTCAATGTGATGATCGCATTCCAGACATGCCTTGGACACGATAGTGAGTCAATCTCGCTGGCATATGCCCTATCTTGACATGTACTAAACATTGATATACTTATTTTTAGTGGAAGTACCCTCGGAATTCACATCTCATTAGTATGCCGACGTGTTTGGCCCTTATGAAATAATCCCTGTCTCCAACATTGAGTGCCCATTAGCACTTATCCCTGTACACTCGGCTCTCATCAAGAAGGATCTTTGGATTGCGGTATCGTTTTATCATGTAAGCATACAGTTGTTCAATATTTCTATGCAGTGTGCCTCAAGACATTTAACAGTCTGGAAATGAACCAGAGGATCTCCTTGACGACGATGACTTTCAATGAAAGGTAAAGTAATCAAAGGGAAGTTACGCACTCTACTCGCTGAACTCATCATCACTTTCTGCAGCAGGAGGCAGTCGCAGGGTGCTCGAACTGGCAACAGTGGGCACCACAGCACTCATACTTGCAACAGGCTGCTCTCGTGCCTTTGAGTTAGCCTTAGCCTTTCCCTTGCCTTTTGCTGACACCTTCCCCCTTTCCTCCATTGCCTCTATCTTGATTCGCTTTCTCGACAAAATCAATCTCTTTTCCTCCTTCACTCACTTCTGCCCAGCAAGAATCTCCTCTGGGTCTTTTGGATCACCCCACGCCTGCCCGTTGTCAAGAATGTAGCTGGGAGCATCAAACTTTTTATTGTCCAGAAGTGCAAGCCACGCAGTTGAAACCATCCACCGACGGGCACGATTTTCAATCTTTTTTGCAGCCACCAATGGTAAGTTCCTCGCTTCCCCTTTCACACGCACAGTGTACTTTCCAGTTGCAGGCGGTGATGGATCTTCAGCATCATCAATGGCATCTAAGAACTCGGACATCTGAGAACAAAAGTGTGTAATGTTTCATTAATAAATGTTCACTGCAGTGCTTACCAGTGTGCTGCGATATGTAGCAGCGTGAGAGATGAAGCGTCCTGTCTTTTTATTAGCATCATCTACCTCATCTTCAGTCGGGAGACATCAGTGACTTGGTAAGTGCCTGCTCTATACTTCTCATCTTTGTACTCAGACGTTGCAGGCAAGTTGTTGAATTTTCGGATGCGGACTTCAACTTTCTGGGACCATAGGAAGTTTTGCATCACGGGAGAACAAGCTTCAGAGACTTACCCCACATGCTCGACTCTGTGTCTTTGCTCGCGAAGGCAATTTGATGGGTGCAGAAGGTGCGATTACTACTGGGTCAGTGTCATCAGATGGTGTGATAGTCTCTGCTCCAGGAGGCACCTGTTCCAGCATGGTGGATGTTTCGTTGGAGATCCTGGTATTTTTTCATGATGCGATCATGTAAATCTTCATCACTGATGTCACGTAAGGCAGGGCCAGATGAAGGACAGACAGAGACGCCGTTCTTGCGGATGTATTGAAAGATTCGGGTGATGCTGGCATGGTTGTCAATGTGCTGGTGAGTCTCTGCCCACCGAAATCGAAGAAGTCGCTCCTTAGTTGCCTCGTCCACGGGCCAAGTTGCTCCATCCTTTGGATAGGCAGGTAGAGTATCTGCCGTCAGTTTTCCGACTCCCATGAGTGTCTGAAACACCATGCGCACAACGGCCTGCATTTTGTTGAGTGTGTTGCACACTATTTCCAAACTAAACTGACGAACCTTCAGACCATTGTCTCCATATGCAGCTGCACTTTTCTCCATCCTCGCAACATCCTTTTCAAGTTCCTCATCCATCCCTTCCTCATCAGTCCCACTATCAGCATTAGAAACTCGCACACTTCGTTGATGCTCAAGCTTATTCTTCAAACTATCAAACTCCATATTCCACGCCTGCTGCACCTCGCTGAGCTGCAAATCCCACTGGTGTTGCACAGCCTCGAGCTGTTCTGCAAATTTCGCCTCAAGCACACAAATTTGCTGCGCATGTTGGACTTCAAGCGTTTCTGCATGAGTCAAATGCCGGTTGATTATTGCTAAATCATTCAGAACAGCTGATATCTTCAAGGACTTCGAAGGAGCACCCCCACTGGGCAGCTGGTGTGAGCTGCTTCCACCAGCAGATGCACCTGGTGTTGCCAATGTCAGCCGTGGATCAGTGTGGGGCAGAACAGGAGATGCAGAGGTTCGACCCCCAAAGTCTGGAGGAGGAGAAGTTGCTGCATAGTGTGGCATAGACTGTCCAGCGCTGTTTGATGTCCCAGTTGTGCTGCTTGTATGCATCCCCCCTGGGATACCCATTCCTATCCCCATTCCATGAGGTGTCCCGCCATACCCCGCGCTTGCTCCAGGGCCAAACATCGAGGACGGAGGTGGAAAGTTGAAGTTGTAGTCCGACGACATTGACGGGGATAGTGGGGGATACTAGACAGGCCTCACTAGCCAAGGACGAGCTTGTTTCTAATCATATTCTTTCTTCACTATGGGCAACGACGAGCGTGATAATCAATCAATAGTAGGCACAACTGCACGCATTGTCGAAGCTGGATATCATATTAGTCCTTCTATGGGAAATCTTCTGTGAATTCTGAGGATAATCTACAGGAGAACCTCGTGATAACTACGTAGAAGTCTGTAACTTCCAGCACAATTCCAACAGCGAGTATGTGACAGAGAATGTTGCAATATTCCGGTGTATTTTCGCACTTCTCCCACATTCTACCGCATCTATAATCCACGCATTTATGCTGTGCTAGCTGGAACAACTCACATCCAATTCTTTACACCTTCCAACAGTGTATGCCTCTGCCACCTCCACCACTTGCATATTATGCGGTGACCGAATTCTTGTTTTTTTATGTTAGTATGATACTATATGAAAGTTGACACAGTCCGTCTGTGTGTCAAATATTTCGCACCAGTAAATTATGATTTCGCTCCACGTGTTGGACGGAGAATTCAAATTTAGTTGTGTTGAACTGTAGTTGTGATCATCTAAGCATCTCAGCATATCACCTTGTCTTACTAGTTCTATCTTCTCGTTTATTCGTGCCTTAACCGTAGAGTATATAAGCTGACCGTTTTTAACCCGTACCATCATCAACTTTCTAATCAACCCACCACCAGTGCAAAGTCTGTAACCACGCTGGTTTTGCACAAGCACCAAGAGCCTGTAATGTCCATATCACTGCAATCGTTTGACACAAACCTATTACAACACACCCTCAAAGATGCAATCAATGCCATCATAAGAGGTGGAGATGATAGACCTACACCAGAGGTTATAGTGGACAGGAAGCTTGGTGAAGGGGGCTATAATGACGTGTATTTGATATCTTGGGCAAGCCCTTGAGTCTTCTTGCGAGTTATCGAGTTAAATTCTTTCCATAATAGCTTTCAGACTGGGACGACTCCACGAGATCCAAGTCTTTCGCTTTGCGTATTCCGAAAGAAGATATTTTGCTACCTCATCAAATATTAAATGAGGTTGCTGCCATATCTATGATATCCGTGCGTTGTCCCAACATTCCAGTCCCCAAGATATACGCATCTAGCGCGGACGGACCGAACCCATTTATCGCTCAAGAATTCATCGATGGTGAACCTTTGAGCACTATATGGCAACGCTATACCGAGATGGAGAAACATGCAGTCGCCCAGAAGATCGCCGAGATAATTGTTGATATGGCCGAGACACGTTTCATTGCTATAGGCGGCTTTGCTAGTCCCACAAGCTCTACCCTTGGACCAACCGTAGAGGGAAGCAAGCTCTTCAAGGGACGCGTGAGTCTTTCTTTTGTATCGATTTTTCTGATTATCAATCTATTACATCTGGATAGGGTAAATTTCATTCGAATAGATGCTATCCCATCGGTCCATACAAAACCACAAAGGAATACATTCTCGCTTGCTACGACAAAGAAATATACTATTATACTCATGCTCCTGCGTCCGATATCGACTCCGACTTTTTCGAAGTCACATCTCTCGAAGACTTTGTGCAGCAGCTACGAGACAAGAAGGGTCAGCTAGAGACCAGTCTCGTGGCTGAAGACGAGCCATTTGTGCTCGTGCATGGAGACTTTAGCTGGTCGGAATATCATCATGCATGGTACGCAGGTGCAAGCCGTCATCGATTGGGAAGTTCGCAGGTGCATATCCTTTGAGTGAGTTGTTAGGAGGGATGGGAGTCTATGTCATGGAACCCGATGAGCATAATTTGAGGAGAGTGTACTTTGGAGCAGGGACGATTGTGCGTAATGGTTGGAGAGACCTGCGAGAAAAAGAGACTGGGACTGCGAAGGAGTTGGCACTGTTATTGGGTGATGGAGATCGTAGTTCTCGGTTCCGCAAGGATGGAGATGTTTCCAGATGATTGTTTTCAGCCATCAAATGACACAGACCTCGACCATCCATAACGGACCTTGATAATCCATACCACTCTGTTATGAACTCTCTTCTGTCATGTTTCTCCAAACATGATATCAGCTTGCGGTGTCCTTCATCGCGTCGATATGTGTATAGTCTCAGTACATGCAGTGCTTGAAAGTCACGTTGAAGTAAACTTGCTCGTTTAGATACTAGTCGTTCCGGTTGGAATGTATCGGAGCTGGGATATGATGACAAACACACCATCTGCCATATTGTGCACTCTTATTCAATAGACTACTAAGGCGTTTGTGTTAGCAGATCAGCTGGATGGCGGGTATGACCTTAAGGTTGAGTTGGCCCGCGCAGCTTGGCTGGTGTCATCACATTTCATGAAGGATGTGGTCTTTAGATCTGAGACACATTGTCCTTGAAGCTTGATGTTTTGATACACAAACGAGACACGTATTCGTTTTTTGGAATTACAAAGAGCTTTTGGATTAAAATCTGACCTTCGATTAATTTTTCTGTATCGATTCCCTCCTCTGACGCCTTCTGATGCCGATACATTTCTAAGTGCTCGTGTCATTGTGCATTGGTGACTAAAGAACTCACCGCTGTCGCATGATGGAGAAACAAGCCGGCCTAGGATATCACTCAAGTACTCACCCCTCAGTCAGTGGTTATACAGGAATCGCACCAATCGATGCAGTATACACACTGCATCTGTCATTGAGACTGACACGATACTTGCTACATGGCACGGGTCAGCGAACACTATGAGCACAGGGTGTGTAGGGATACATACACAGTATGCCCTCGCTGATTGCAAGAGAGCTTCCTCATCAACAGTACTAGTGTATTGCCAACTTGCCAGCAGTGCAACATGCACATAAAAAGTATGCCACGTAGCGAACCTAACGTATTTTGAAGTCAATCAGTAGCTTGCCAAATGCGCTTATAATATCATCCACGCACACCAAGATATTGGACAATCATGAGAGACCAGCCTGAGCGTTGCATCTGCCCCAAACTAACCATCAGATCTTGTAGTGCCTATGAGTCATGTAGACTGCAATAAGATGTCATGAACATTGTCTTACTAAGATGATCTTCAAGACATCTTATTGCTCTCCACTGAGTCAGCAAATTTTCAAAATAGCATGTGCGACTTGTGCAAGGATCAATGTAACTTTACAAAGCCAACCCGCCAGGAACAATAAAGTCACAGGCTGCAGTCGGGTTCGTCGTGTTGGAATCGGGGAACGTTGTGGACCACTTTGATCCCTGAGTTTGCCTCATCAGATCACAACGTGTGGTCATACAGCAGGTGTGAGGTGAATGCAACGTTGAAATTTGAAATTTGAAACGTTGAAGTCAAGCGCTGCGGAGATGGCACAGCCACAATTGGCCTTCGCCCCTCTTATATAGGCAGACAGAATGCGGGATCGGAAGTGCTCTCAAATTGAAATATCGATGATTTGAATAGGATTGGACTGAAGTTCCAATATTTTATATTTTGATCAGTAGTGATAGGCTATCCCGTAGCCATTGGCAGGTCAAATAGAAGGACAAGAATCTTTGTAGTGCTGCAACTTGTCCCAATGAATATCCTCCATTTAAACCGCTCCAAAATGATCATCAAATTCATATCTCCATGAACGTGGTCCACGTAAACCCAACGAATTTTTACATGTCAGTGCATAGTATCTGGATCCTTTCTTATGTTACACACTAATACCGGTTGATGCGGGTCCGCGCTCATAGAAATTCATAGTAGTGACTGCAAGTCCCTTCGTCAGAGCTTTCCACGAGCTGAGCGTGATATTCTCGAAGGCTAAGGATGAGACGTGGTCCCAGCACAAACATCTGCACAGCCTGGGCAACTTCGCCAATACCGTAATAAAAACTGACTCCCACAGAGGAAGGCTTTAAGATGATGAGCGGTATGCAGGTTAACAGTCACCAATGGGCGTACCGAGAGGTTTGGAGATAATGTGCCGAGATTGAAGCAAGACACAAGAGCAAAGCTAGCACATCCAGAACTTCAGTGAGGTAACAATGTCAAAATCACTTGAACTCACATTACGAAGTACAGCATATGACTCTTCATTAACACCGTGAAACAGTCTCTAATTTTCGCCCCTGTCGGTGATTTTCGCAGTTCGCGGAAGTGTTTGATAACAATCCAGACCGCAAGACACAGGGCAAGGGTCTCCCACACAGTAGTGGGTATCGTAGTCTCGGCATTCAGACGTGTGTCCTCTGCGCTCATATTTTCCGAACAATGATGATTGCCAGAAAAGATTTCCTCCACTGATATGTGTGCATGAGTCCTGAGGATTACATTCACAATCATAATCTGAGCTTACCCCCTGAAACACCAACATTTCCTATCACCGTCATAACCACAGAGGAAATCGTACAAGCCAATAAGACTACAAGGAGAACAATGAATATCGTTTTGGATCTCTGATACATAGCATGTATCCGAGTTGTCATGATGACTTGCAAAAGTTTCAGTCAAGTTAATATCATTAGGTACTACACTCACCTCCCAGCATGGCATTGATCACGGCAGGCGTCCATGCCTGTATGAGCCAAATAGTTGTTGGATGTACAACATCGACTCGGTATTCCTTTCTGTCACGGACTCTATTAGATAGCTTATAATCTCGTTGTATCGCACTGTTTGTACCTCAGCGGTTCTTTCACCAACGCTGAGGTATAGTTCTCGTTTATCTTGCACGCTGTCTTCAACTTACATTATCTCGTCTCTAGACTCGTCTATTAGGTACTGTCAATGTCAAGCGGTTCTTTCACCAACGCTGAGACTCGTCTATTAGTTTCCTCTTTCTACAGGTTAATGAGCCCCTGGCTTAATTAAAGCCAGACACGAAACTTAGATCAGTTATTCCCTCACGCGCTGCCCGCCGCTCTCATATCTCGTTTCTTCACACGACGGTATCGTCATGGGAAAACATGATCACATTCCCGAGCTGCTTGGAACGGAAAATTATGTCGGATGGGCTACCAAAATGCAATACGCACTGGCGTGCGAGGACCATTGGTGTCACATCAACACGAAGGCCGATCCAGGGGATCTTCTCGGATTTCCATCTTTCATCCCCTTGCCTGTCGACGCAACCAAACCCACAGATGCTGAAACAGCAAAGATGCGGGAATGGTTGTTGAAGGACATGAAGGCTAAGGAGCTTATTACCCGCCGTCTCAGCTCGTCAGTTGCATCACTCATTCCTCGCGCCCATACTGTCTCTGCACGGAAAGCTTGGCAGATCCTGCAAGAGCATTTTAATCGTACCGACATGAGTGCTCAGTATCTTCTTCGCCAACAGGTCCAGGCACTACGTATGAAGGACTCTGCTGATGCGACTAACTACGTTGCACAGCATGCTGTATTTCGTGAGCGTCTGCTCGATGCTGGTGCACCTTGGGGCGAGACGGACGCTATCTATCACATGTTAATGGGTCTTCCTCAGACGCCCATCTGGCAACAATTTAAGTCCCTCCTCGAGCAACGTATGCATGATGAATCCATGAGTTCCACTCCAACGTCTACACTCACCTTCACCTTCGAAAGTTGTGTCTCCCGCATCACGTCTGAAGCTGCTCGGCATGTCGTCACGCAGCACGCTCATTCTTCTCGCCCTGGCTCTGAATATGCCAATGCGGCTACGCCTGCCACGTCTGGGACGAATCCTATCACAGGTTTGCGTCTGCACAAACACAATCCGCAAGGGGTGTTTTGCACCACCCCTGGATGCAACAAGGGTGACCATGATCACGCACACTGTTATCAAAAGGGAGGTGGGATGGAGGGTCAAGCGCCCTGGATGCGGAAGAAGAAGGACACTGACCAGAAGGATACTGCGGTTGCAGCTGCTGTTGTACCCAAACCTCCTGTTCCTCCTCCTGCCCCCGCACCCGTCATTGCCGCAGCAGCCGTCACCAGCCTTATGCAGGATCTTTCCTTTGCATCGATCTCCGAGATTCCGGATGAAATTGCATGCGCTGCAAACCTTCCGTTCTGTACGATCTTAGACAGCGGGACCACTGTTAACTTGGTCAAGGACCGACGTTTCTTCCATTCCTACACTACTGAAGACCCTGTTGATGTCCTCACGGCTAATCACGGAGTCTTGCAGACCAAGGGACGAGGTACTTGTATCGCGTGGTTCACCATTGGTCAGCGTCGCTTGCGCATTCGTCTGGCTAACTGCCTTCATGCGCCAGGAGCACTACTCAATCTCTTATCGGTCAGTTGCATGAACGCCAAGGGATGGGACGTCAGCTTTCGTGCGAACATGACGTGTGAGCTTGCATACAAGGGAACGTCGCTCGGCTCCATTCCAGCCACGGGAAAACTCTATGCAGTTGATTTCGACTTCATCCCCATGACTGAATCACCTCCACCTGTCTCATCAGTCCCGGAGTTTGCTGCATTTGCCGATGTCCCGCTCTCCTTGGATCTCTGGCATGCACGCATTGGCCACATCGGAAAGGAAGCAGTCATGCGCCTCGCTCGTGTCGCGAAGGGCGTCACTATTCAGTCCTCTGCTCCTCTCTCCCATTGCGAATCTTGCATTCTCGCTAAACATCCTCATCAGCCATTTACACCTTCTGAGACTGAACGAGCCACTGCATTTCTTGATTTGATTCACAGTGATGTGTGCGGACCCATTCCCACTATCACGCCGCATGGAAAACGCTACTTCATCGTTTTCTTAGATGATCACACCCATGCGCTTGACTTGCAATTGCTCGCCTCAAAGGATCAGGCACTCGAGGCTTGGCGAACGTTACGTGCGCGCTGGGAGAATATGTCTGGCTCTCGGGTGAAAATCTTTCGTTCAGACAACGGTGGGGAGTTCATCAATGACTCTTTCACTCTCAACCTTGAGGAAGCGGGGATCCAGCGTCAACGCTCTGCTCCGTATGCTCATCAGCAGAACGGGAAAGCAGAGAGGGTGATGCGTACGATCGAGGGTCGTATGTATGCGATGCTGGATTTCTCCCATCTTCCTGTAGGTCTTTGGGGCGAAGCTGCACTCACGGCGTGTTATCTCTTCAACCGGACCGAATCACGAGCTCTTCCTTCAGGAAAGACACCTTATGAGATGTTACATGGTGTCCAACCTAACCTCGCTCACCTTCGTGTTTTCGGTTCTCGCTGCTTTGCACGCATACCTCCTGAACTACAGGAGAAGCTCGGTCCGCGTTCACGAGAGGCAATCTTTCTGGGCTACCCACCAGGAGTTAAAGCCTGGCGTTGTCGGGATACTGCTTCCGGAGCCTTCTTTAACTCGCGGGATGTCATATTTGACGAAGGCTTATCTACTCGTCCTTTCCCAGACAGTGATGATGACGAGGACGACCCTCACACTCCCCCTGCCTCTGCCGAGCCACCTTCACCCACAGTCTCTGCAGTTCCTCCACATACTTCTGTCATCCGTCGCTCAGGCCGCATCCCCGTGCCCACCGAGAAGGGTATGCTCTACAAGGGTCGCTTAACAGCTGACAAGACTCGTCTTGCTCGTCAGCGGGAGGTTCGCCTTGCTCGTCTTAATGGTGTGCCCCCCTCCTCCGAAGATGCTCCGCCGTCAGTGGTTCCAATCGTCGCTGCACCAACCCCCATGCCCATTCTTCCTGTGCCTGCTCCTGTGGATCCTGATGCAATTGTGGACGACGACGACGAGGCAGGCTTTCCTCAGGTCATTGCTAATTTGATTGTTGCCGAAGTCGCATGTCTTTCCATCCGCAGTGATACGAGGCGGAATCCCTTGGCGAGCGGCTATGATCTGAAGATTCCCCCCGCGACCTTTGATGAAGCCATGCGTCGTCCTGACGCAGATCATTGGATGGCAGCCATGCGTAGAGAGATCAATCTGATGTCTGAGATGAGCGTTTATGAACTCGTACCTCTTCCGTCTGACCGTCGTGCTATCGGATGTCGTTGGGTCCTTGAATTCAAGGAAGATCTCAAGGGCGGTCCTGTCTTCAAAGCTCGCCTCGTTGCGCAGGGATTTTCACAGATTCCTGGGGTCGATTTCGGCAAGACGTTCGCTCCCGTTGCAAAGTCAGCCTCTATCCGTGTTCTCGCTGCCTATTGCGCAATGCATGACTGGGAGCTTGATTGCTTCGACGCCAAGCGTGCATTCCTGTGGGGTAAACTGAAAGAGGATGTTTACATGAAGCAACCCCCTGGCTTCGAACGTTTCGGCGAAGACTTTACACGTCTTGTTTGTCATCTGTTATCCTCCCTCTATGGACTCAAACAAGCGGCTTTTGACTGGTATGAACTCCTTCGTGAGGTGCTCACGTCTCTTGGGTTTCTACGCTGCGAAGCAGACTATGCCGTCTTCGTTTTTGACCACGTCAATGGAGAGGGGGTGCGCGTCATCTGCATCATAGCCTGGCATGTCGATGACGGACTTGCTGGTTCGAATAATCGTCCTTTCCTCGATCGCACGAAGGCGGCCATTGCAGAACGTTTTGGGATTTCCGATCTTGGGCCTGTGTCTAAGTATCTGGGTGTGCAGTTTGTCAGAGATCGAACGACACGAGAGCTCTGGATGCACCAGATGGACTACATCACTTACCTGCTGGACGAGCATGGGATGGCCAGCTGTAACCCCGTCGCATTACCAATGGACCCAAACTTTCCGTTTGGACGCCCAACTGATGTTTATCCGCATGTCGCCAACCTGGACACCGAGTATTGCAAACTCGTTGGCGAGCTTCTATATCTCGCCATGTACACGCGTCCCGATGTCGCCCTTACCGTCATGCGTCTCGCTCAGCACAACGTCGCTCCAGAACCACGTCACTACTCTGCTGCGAAGCACGTGCTCCGCTATCTAGCAGGCACCATCTCCATGCACATTCACTATGGCGGACCATCTATCAATCCCGCTCTTCATGGCTTCAGCGATTCTGACTGGGCCTCATGCCCTGAAGATCGCATCTCGATCACTGGTTATGTGTGGTTTCTCAACGGCGGTCCGGTTTCTCACTCTGCGAAGAAGCAGACAACGCATGCATTATCCTCAACAGAGGCAGAGTACATGGCGCTCACCGCTGCTATACAGGATGGCCTTTGGTTGCAGTCGTTTCTCAGCTGTCTCTCGATTCCTGTGCCCCTGCCGTTGCGCCTCTTTGCCGACAACGCAGGTGCTATTGCACTCTCGAAGGACGCGGCCAATCACATACGCACCAAACACATTGATCTGCGCTATCATTTCATTCGTCGTCACGTCGAGAACAACACATTCCTACCTGTCTGGTTGTCAACACACAAGAACACTGCCGATATATTCACCAAGCCTCTTCCTCGACCTGCATTCATTCACCATCGTTCCGGTCTCGCGCTCGTATCACGTTAGAAGTTTCCATTGTCTCGTTGTGGGGGTGTGTTGGATGTACAACATCGACTCGGTATTCCTTTCTGTCACGGACTCTATTAGATAGCTTATAATCTCGTTGTATCGCACTGTTTGTACCTCAGCGGTTCTTTCACCAACGCTGAGGTATAGTTCTCGTTTATCTTGCACGCTGTCTTCAACTTACATTATCTCGTCTCTAGACTCGTCTATTAGGTACTGTCAATGTCAAGCGGTTCTTTCACCAACGCTGAGACTCGTCTATTAGTTTCCTCTTTCTACAATAGTGTTGCCTGAAAACCCAGTCACCGATGTGCATTGTTCAAACAAATGCTTCAAATTAACTCACAGCTGTTGAGGTCATTATCTTGAAGAAAAATCCTGCGAAAATATCACTCACCCCTATGCAGGGGTGCAGTTAGTAGTTGAATGGGAACGGCAGGCATCAATACCCACTGCATCTGTAATTGAAATTTGGAAATTCGCTGCATGCCATCAGTCAGAAGAATCGAACATATATGAGCACACATACCCAGTATGTAGACGCTGGTCGTGAGAGATGACTGATAAGGACAGTGCAATATCATCTGGTTGGCGTTGACACATACATTGAAAATAGTATTCCGACGTAGCGAACCTAGCATATCGTAAAGTCAGCACAACTTGGCAATGGCATTTATGATATCTAATACGTACACAAACATAAAGAACATTCATGAGGGAACAGCGTTGCTTCTGCTCCGAATCAGCTGTATTATCCTGTTTGCTTATGATAGAGGACTTTGCTCACCCATATCAGTTCGATCTGTCAAAGCATTCTTAGTGAGATGGCTGCACCGGTAATAGTACCAACTTGCCTCTTGTGCAAACGTCAATACTTGAAAACATGTCTAGATCAATGGTCCCTTCCGAAAGTATAACCTTGCTCACCCCAATCGTATATCACCGCGATCAAGGATGCAACTGTGAAACCATGGTCAATGACAGTGAGATGTCCCTAACATCATAAGACGAACCAATAAAATAGTTGTATCTACGACTCCATTCAAGATACGGCCAATTAGAGGGATCGTTTGAGACGTAAGTCATATTGGGGGGACTTGGTGATCGTTTGTACCGTGTACACCATCTAGCGTTTTATAGTGTTCGGGTTGGACATACGTTCTTAGTCGGAACCTTGGTGGACGTTGAATGAAATGTTAGATGAAATCAAGCAGAACGGCGATGTAATGGGACGAGTCATCAGTTAAATCCCCGTCAGTATTTTTTTGTGAATCTATAATACACGAGGTAGTGATCACTGGAATACCAAGACATTCTGTTCTTAATGGAACGTGCTGCTAAACCATTATCATAGGAAAGTTTTGCATCCGTTCCATCATGGAGAACGTGGTCACCAATCAAACACAGGAGGTAGAGAACGGACCTCTCATGATGGAGAATTTCGATATCTTGATAACCTTTCCGACGATCAAGGGCAGACTTCCGGGAATAACCGAGCCACCATCGACTTCAAATTCGGCGCCACACTATCTAAAATCCAACTAGGTGGTGAACTAGAGTCCTCGGGTGAACAGAATCAACTAATGGATGAACAGTGGGCATTAGTCAAACATGAATTCCTCGGTCGAATCTGAGATAATCGTGTCTCATTGGTCGCAGATTCTCCATTATGGTCGGACACGCAGACTTGGCTGAAGCCTGAAGCCGAATATGTATGGACATGATAGAACGACGCATAGTTGAGAGAGAGCGCCACCGAAAGCACATACGAGCCTCACGGAGAGGACCCGTGGTGGGTGTATCGGAACGATGATAGACCATTTAACCTGTCAAATTGAAAAACCCCCTTGCACTGATCTGAAATCAATCAGGTAGGAGCATATTGGCGTCAACACAAAGCTGCGAGGACAATAGTGAATTGCTCTGCAGCATATCATAGACTATGAAGCTGGAGCACTGAGCTGTAATGCTTCGCGTGCAGCTTCCCTCTTCGCAGCCTGCAGGGTCCACATCCACTTCAAATCACGTTGAACCTTTTCCTTCCTCGCGCGTTGCCTTCGCTTGTTCAAATGACTCCAATCTTCCCCAACACCTACGTCGGCTGCCGTGAGCCGAGGCAATCCTAGTAATTCCGACTTCGAAAGAGTGGAGGTGGACATGGGCTTAGGTGGAGGAGGGGGCGTCGCCATTCTCCACAACCAAGTGTTTCTCGGTGTAGCGAGTGATACGGCCTGTTCCTTCCGCGCAGCTTTGGTCACCGTCTGAAGTCGGTGGTCAATTTCTGCTTGCGAGAGCGTTCGCTTGGTGCAGAACTTTTCAACATTCTTCGAATTCACTAGGTCCGGAAGCACAACTCGCTTCAAATACCTGCGTCATGAGACTGAGTACATCGATCAAAGCCTATACCAGTGTCAACTCACTGTAGAGACCGTACGGGATGCTCTGGATGAGGCGGTCGAGTAGAAGGTTGCCTTTTTATTCCACGGACGATAGTTGGATGCTCCTTCTTCGGCACATTGTGCTCTGGCGACTCATCTGTGACAAGTTGGATCGTTGTGTGTTTCAATGCCAAATTGTAAATGTCCTTGGTCGACAACGGTGTTTGCGATGAGACAACGATGCTGCGCACGATCTCACGCGCCGAAGGTAAGCAATGGCGCGGCCATAGATTTTTTCGAAATGAGGGAATGGCTGCCATGACTTTGATGTGCAGCCTGCAGGACAAGAATTTGCAGCTCAAACGAAAATTTGCTTACTAAGCTGAGGCTTGAGCTAATTCCACTGGCCACTGCCTCCAGTGAGAGTCAGCCAGACCTCGAAATCACGTCGGAATACCAGATAAATAACATGATGAAGCTTTTAATTAATGAAGCTCCTCCCCTCAATCGCTCCGAAACACCACGACGAGACTTCAAATAAATTTTACAGGGAAACTGATAAGAGCTGCAATGCAGGCAGTGCAATTTAAGACAAGCGCTCACGCATAAAGCTTGCAAAATACCCCCATCATCACTCTTCTCCGAGTCATTTTTGACCATTGATTTTTCCTCATTATTGAGCTTAGCCTCTACTTCCGTCTGCAAGCACTGCGTCCTTTCTCGATCACGGTCATGCTATACGAAGAGGCCAAGTCAAGCACATCAACGAGACGGGGTGAAGCGCTATTGCATTCATCAACACATGTCGCACATCAGACGAACGGAAAGGATCCACCACCATATAGTGCACTGCACCGCCAGGAGGCAGACTCGGATGGTAGAACATAATATCAAGATGACACAATCGTTATTACATCTTTTAACCGACCTCTACCAGGAGTGCGACTAGGTGAGCGAAGAAAGTGCTACTAGGAGACTCTGACGAAATTCACGGTTGGATGTAGATGAACCTGGAGATCTCGTTGATCCCGAATGCGAATGGCACATCTCACCACTTGGTCGGTCCTACTTCGTCAACCACAATACTCGGACCACATCGTGGAAGAAGCCAAAGCCAGAACGTCCAGCAGGGGAGCTTGACACCAGGAGTGCGTCATCGAGGGTCACTCTAAATCCATATGGAGTCTTGTGTACTTGAAAACCAGTTGCAATGTAATGAGTGCGTCGGCTGATGGTTCGATTCGTCAGTGGAAGAGCGACGGAGAGCCAGTAAGACAACCTTTGGAGAGCGACTGAGGGAGGGATAGGCTCAATGGCAGTATCCCCGGATGAAACAATGGTCGTTTGTGGGAATCTAGACGGCAGACTGCAGCTGTGGAATATAAAGGAGGGCAGCATGATCGGCGACCCATGGGAGGGGCACGACGCTGCTGTGAAGTGCCTCGATTGGTCTCCTAATGCCCTGGAGATAGCAAGTGGATCTGAAGACGGCACCATACGACGCTGGAACCCGGACACTGGCCGACAAATAGCACCAACGATAGAGACCAGTCACGGATGGGTGTTTACTGTCAAATACTCTCCACAAGGCGACAAATTCACCAGCGGCGGGAACGGTGCGATTTGCGTATGGTCAAGGGACGGCAAGCTGCTCATCAAGATCAAGGGACATAACAACACAGTGTTGTCAATGTGTTGGTCCAAGGATGGTGCACACATTTTTCCGGGTCATTCGATCACACCATCCGAAAATGGCGGGCGATTGATGGGAAGGAGCTCATTGTTCTTCGGAGTCATATCAGTGTCACATCCCTCTGTCTTACTCCCAATGAACCCTATACTGTCAGCGCATCATATGACCGCTCAGTTCGTATCTGGGACCTCAAAACCAATCAGCCAGTCGGAGACCCGCTCTTGCATGACGACGAGGCGTTCGCTGTTGCTATATCCCCCGATGGGAAATACATTGCCAGTGCTGGACTAGGCAAAAGTATCTATGTATGGAGCCTGGAGGCGGCGCTCGAGCGACATCAAGTTGGTGTACTATGTGCTTTAGTCTTTCCATATCCTTCCTAATGGTCTTGGTCGTTTAGAGGTGCAGATGATGGCAATGCAAAACTCAAGGCAAGTCGTCTCAGCTTCTCTTTCGAGTTTACGCTACATCTCGCGTTTTATTAGGGACGTCCAGCCCAACCCAGAATTGCGCGGCAACCAATCGTGAAGCAACTTTATTCTCGCCTACATATCTTGCTAGATTTCTAATGTCCATCTACTGTTCTGCACTTCAAACAGCCCAATACTGGAGGCTCGGCAAAATGTGTCAGTAGAATTCTTCGTTCTTGAACTCTTGCTAATCTGACCTTTGAGACAGGGCAAATATTTCTTCGCTGATAATATAAATCGTCGCAGAGTTCCGCCTGCAAATTCATCCCTCTTTAATTCGGCGCAGTTTGTTCGGTTCCTTGCGGTTCAGTGCTCGGCCTGCAGATACGCCTCGACCATCACCTCGTGAATCCCGACACTCGGAAGTTCAACTTACGTCCTGTAGGAAAATCAAAGCGCGCCGTTGATGTAGCTCCCTGCTCGCGATGAAGATGTAAATCACTCGCCTTCGTTCCTATTGCTATTGCATTTAAATGTGTTGCAGAGATATGGTACTACCCCTGAAACCGATGCGGAAGGCGGCTGCAGCCATGCAACGCACAGATGACAATGATGCTGACAATTCAACGCAATCAGGCCAGCCCGCAGCCGGAGCACAGGCACCTCAAAGCACAACCAATCCAAACACAAGCGCAAGTCTCAACAGGCGGACCTGAAGACATTATGTACGAAGTGAGCTGCTACGGATTTTTCTTTGGTCGTCGTCGCGCTTCGCATCAGGTCATGAAGGGTAGAAGATTTATGGCACGCACACGCTCTCTTTCCTCCTCACTCATGTCTGTCTCCTCTCATAATCAACATTCGCCACCGTGACTGTCTCACGCACACTTGAATTCATTGTCCTCTTTCGCCAAAAGCACCCTCACCCCTTATGAACACACTATTGGGTAATTAGCGCAGTGACTTTTCTGCCGGTTGACATTACAGGTAAGTTTGTGAACGTCAGGGTTTATCGGAGGCTGATTTTCTTAATGCAAGGCTCATGCATTGCCTTTTTCTCAATGGGCTTTGCCATCATGGTGGGCAGACTATTTCATAGTAAACTGGTTTGCCAGACCTAAGTCACGGTAATTATAACCATCATGATCACTCCTGAAAACGAATTACATACTACAATGAAACTCCCTCCCTCAATTGCTCCGAAACACCACGACGAGACTCCAAATAAATACCACACGGCAACTGATAAAAATTGCATGCTCTTTGCAGTGCACATCATCATCAGCTTATTGTGAATATTTGTCGTGAGTGTGTCTTACAGCACTTTCTAAACTAGACCTGGGTTTGGAGTTGTTCGAAGGAACTCAGCGAGATCCGAAAATAACAGGGTAACAAAACGGCCCGGATTAGACCCGTAACAAGTCTCATGACTTAATTGCGTCACTTTGATGAAGCACTTCCTGGGGTTATCTTTGATGCCTATCACCCTTGCTTTGTTTCTCTGTCTATCTAATCACAGGCTGAGAAGTTAAACCTAAGTGTTACTGACAGCAACCACCCAGCCCCACGACAACAGCCATGACCGACTCTGGCAAAGTCTACCACCGCTCGTGCACTGGACCTGCTCTCCAAACCGTCCAACAGCACGCTCAAGATCAAGATATTACCCTCTTCGCAGGCTGTTTCTGTCCATTCGTGCAGCGCGTATGGGCAGCGCTTGAATATCTTCATATTCCATACAAGGTAAGCGAGTCTTGTTGTGACTCGGAGCCCTTTGTACCTGGGTGAATAGCAGACTGATTGAGGGGGGATGATGATTTAGTACTGTGAGTCAATGCGTCAATGCATTTGTCTATGACATTTACGACGACTATATGCGCGCATTGATGGATGGCAGATGAAGTCGATCCCTACCAAAAACCACAAGAACTACTAAATGTCTCGCCGAAAGGCCTAGTCCCAGCGCTCATGCTCAACGCTTTCGATCCGCCTCGCGCACTTAACGAAAGCACTGTGATCCTCGATTTTCTCGAAGAGTGCGTTTGTTCCACACACTCTCAAAATTCTAATGTTGTTAAGCTGGCTGATGGCCATAAAAGTATCGCTGCAAAGTCAACGCATAGAAGCCTCTTCCCGCCATCAACAGATCCATGTCCGTGCAACCCAACATAGATTTGAAAGCACTCACATACATAAATTGTGTTCTTTTCACAGATGCGAAAGCGCTCGTCCGGCTCCAATCAGATCATATCAGCCGAACACTCGTGCCTGCATTTTACAGGTATCTTCAAGCTCAAGATCCAGAGGCTCAAATTTCTGGAGGGAAAGAGTTTCATGCAGCTGTTCAATCACTAGTCGAGCTTTTTGAACGTGCTGGAAGAGAGGTAGGGGGGACAGGGCTTTGGGTTGAAGGTGGTGATTTGGGATGGGCGGACGTTATGGTCGCACCATGTGGGTTTTGGTTTCTACTCATTTGGTGATGGAAGGCACTTCAAGGCCGTGACGGAGCAGGGATCTTCAGAGCGACTAATGTATTGAAACACTACCGTGGGTTTGAAATGCCGCGAGGAGCCAAATTTGAAGCTTGGTTGGAGAGGCTTTTTGAGCATCCTGCGTTTAAGAAGACTTGTAGTGATGAAGAGTTGTATCTGGACAGTTATGAGCGGTGAGTGCATGTTTCTGACGGGGGCGGGGTGACTTACGTGTCTTGTAGATATGCGTTCAACCGCCCGAACACGAGTCAGGTGGCCAATGCGATTAATAGCGGGAGGGGGCTACCTTGAGCGAGATAAGCAGGAATGTAATGACTCTAGTACAAACGTTTGTGATTCAAATATGAATGCATTGCAGAGTGAACAGAATAGCGCTACAGGGCCTCAACTGTGTCACGGTGTTGCGGGTGATAAAAGTTGGGCTGACGGCAGGAGGTTCTGTATGTATGACTGCATTTCTAGTGGCGTTGAACGTGTAATAAATTGCATGATTGTTCAGAGCTCGTGCTTATCGGAAGCTGTGAAGCTCAAGAGTAAGCATGGGTAGGTCAAGGGCGTGTAAGATATCCTACCTGTACGTGCCAATTCTTCACGTTTTACCGCCCCTTCAATCCATAATATGACGCGACAGCCGATAGGGACGTTGCAATGTTGCACATACACCAAGTGTACCAAAGAAGGACTAGTACTTGGATTTGATTATATCAGAGACCATGTTCACATCGGTAAGATCGAGCTATATTCAAGAGCGCCCGCTTATCTCGTCCTCCAATCCTTGGGGTGAATTTCTTTCCCCTGAATTAGATTATATCTTCTAATATCATGGATCGGATCTGAGATCGCGATCATTCACTATACATGAAAAGCGGGGAACTTATCGGCAGGAATATCCGTGGAAAGAGTTGCTAAGAGACGGGCGAACTGTTACAACTTGAACGACAATTGTCAACGTTAGTTAGCAGTTTTAGCACGTGGAGGAACAAGTAAACTGACCGGGTCACATCAGTGAACCTACCCGTCGTCCTGATCTTGTGTTTTGGATAGAAATGATCGCTAGGATTAATCGTCCCAATCCATACTGGTAGCGGGCTTTCGGCGCATGAACAATCCTCCCAATACACTCCGGGTATGATGATACGGTCGGAAAGTTAGCCATTCATTTTTTGAGAACGTGAGATCACGATAAGACCGTTGCGCGACAGTGATCCTGAGACGGTAGGACTAGGCCTGGGATAGTGACAAGTCTTGAGTAAAAAGAACATTGGCAGCGCTGCTGGTGAATCAATTGATTGTGATATTGAGTCGCTTTGATGCTGCTATAAGGTATCTCCTGCCAGTGCGATACAGTGATGGATGGTAACTAACATTTCGCCGGCGTATAACGAGTCACCGAAGCTGACAAGAGTAATAGACCAACCGCCGCAGATGCAGCCAAAGACGACAAAGAGTAATAAATCGGTTGACGAGACGAAGTTCTAGTTCAACTTCCGGCACTTACCGGCGAGCCTCGACCTTAGCTTGAACCTTTCTTCGCTGATCTGGATCTATATCCCTATCATCGTTTGCTTAGATATCTCGTGGATACATCCTGGATAATCGATAATCCCTTGCGCAACCTGTCGAGATGCGGATCTGAGCCGTTATATATGACCATTTGGGCAAATGGGTCATCGTCACTCTATAGCAGGAACTCGAGCCGTGGTGTGATCCTCAGCGACTCGGAGGTCCTTCCCTCACGCGATTTTCATCCTCGGTGACGTTCTCGTCTCAAAGTAAAGTGGCGATGCAATGGGGTCAACGAGAGTTTTCAAACAGTCGTCCACAATTTTCTTCCTCGTTCCCTTTAGTCAAAGTTGGAAGAAGTAACTAAATCATTAAGAAGTCGTGAACAGGTGCGAATGTCGACTAGGTCCGGCTATCATCGATCATCGGACGCTGCTCACGCGTATTTTCCTCTACCAGAATACATGCAATTAATGTGCATATCATAATGGCACAACAGAAACGCACTACTTTGCCCCTCCTCGTTGCAAGGGTTTCTTTAGTCCGCCTACCGCCTGATAAAGATGTGTCGACGCGCAAGCGAGGTCGGCCCAAGTGAATTTCTGCAAGAAAGTACAATCACTTCAGCAGCTTGGATCGAACCAGTGATTGGACTTTCTTGACCGACAAATCCTCCGAAACGCTTAGTTTTTCGAGGAGAAGAAGTTTCAGACACTTGCCCAGAATCTATTTTCCCATCCCCCTTGACCGAGTCAAAGCTGGAAGAAACAACTGACTTGGAATTTCGGGAATCTAATGAGACATCGTGAATAGGTGCGAGTATATATTGACTGAAGCTTGTAACTACTGATCGTTTTTTTAGAAATGACCATATCCCATTCAATGGACACTTTTTTTTCTCGGAAATTTGGACTGCCGTTGCTTCCTACGAGGCCCCCAACGCAAACTACGTCGCTTTCTGCAGAGTTGTCACCAACTACTGTCGTTGGAAACTGTTCATACGTATTTTCCTCAACCAGGAGACATGGAATTTGCATGTTATGCCAGTGGTAGCCCAAAAGTTACCTGACTGGTCTCTCGTAGGTTGTAACCGACGAGCTCTCCGAAACACGCTGGTTTCCTCCTCCTCGTTGATTCTCATTTGTCTGCCTACCGCCTGATAAAGATGTGTCCACTCGCAAGCAAGGTCCGCCGGACGCGCAAGTTACCCGATTGGATCCCAGCAAGGTCACCTGCGATGATAACTTCTTCTGTGCACAGTGGGCACGCACTGTCACATAGCTCTGTCCAAGGGTGTATAGCACACCCTTTTCTGATGCTTCGACCTACTCTGTTACGGTTTCTTGTCTGGCTTATCTGGTACTATGCCGCAAGACGGCCCTTGTTCCATAAGAGTTATCGAAGGAGCTGTTACACCTCGGGCTTGTACAGCAAGGCCGAAGGGGGTACACGTGAGTACTTTGTTCAATCACATCACGCTTAGACCTGTGTGAGATTGATTTGTTTCAGAACTCTTCAATCTATGCATGCCTGCAACAAGAACAACCCAAAATCGCGTTGGAAATAAGCTTCCGACATCGCCAACGACTGACACTTTCCTGGTGTTCAAGTAGTCGCATGCGTAATACTGGTTTGCAAGTTAAAATTTACTTTGATGACTTCCTCTTCATGCTTGAGGTCGCACTGCAATACTGACTTCACCCAATCAAGGGTCTTGAGGTGCGGTCAAATATCCGTTTCCATCATGTCGTTTTGGCGACACAGGCGCTAGACGGTGGTATATCTAGCACGCACACAATGACTAGATCTTTAATACCCCCAACATCACTCGCTCGCACCCATCTCTCGAATATGACCTTCGTCTCAAATGATCCCATTTTGTGGCCGGCGATTGATTTCCAACTACTTTTAAGCTATTGGATAGGTTTGTCGTATCAATCGGTGATGTCTCGTTTTAACAACGATTTGCATTTTGCAGTTGCCGCCGGCGTCGTGGTCGTATATGACTGGGGTAAGCAGGACGTATTTCTAATCCCGATGCCATTCTTATGATATCTCCAGTATTAACAGTCGGACAAGAGGTATGTTGACCTTTTCGCCAGAGCAGCTAACTCGCTGAGAATGGCGTTATAGATTGAATTGATCTGGGTGAGTGACGGAGCCTCCTCATAAAAACAGGAGAATACGATGAATTCGCGACAGAGACAACACTGGTCTCTCATGACTGTGCTGTATTTGGTTGTTCGTACCTCATATTACACTATAACGTGGTTGGCTGTTGTGCTGACTCGAAAATGTGCTAGATACGCTACATCGGAATACCTTTTTCTGTGTATGTATCGAGGCCAAAGATTGATGTTCTGCTAATAGCTCATATCTGACGATTAGTGCCAATGCTCTGGGTATGTCTTACATGCACTGTGTTTGATTCTTCTTCTTCTGACCAGCAGCACACAGCAATTATGCCATTGGTCTCGCTGACAGATGCAGTGAGTATTCCGCAACCATCTCCCTTCTATTCGATTTATACACATATGTAGGGGTGAGTGAAATTTTGACCATTGATCTTGACTCAACATAATGACTACACAGTTGTGAGTCCGGCGTCTGATTCTAGTACGAGGTGATCACTGATCGGGTGTTTCAGGCGATATTCTGAAGTACGTAATAAATTGGACAAATATGGTCATGGCTGCCATGCTGGGCGGTGAGCTGCAAAATCTCAGTGGTATTGGCTCGAACTTAAAGATGCTGCAAGTCATCATGATTGCTCGGTTACATGCCATGTATCAAAGATCCAGAACCATGCTTCTCTTCCTAGTTATTATCTTCCTGGCTGTTAACATCGCCTGTGCGGTACTCGGGGTAATAGCACTCAAGCATATGGTAGCAGGTAAGTTTTACTTGCTAAGTTGCAGAACACACAGCTCATTGGACAAATGCCAGAGGAGTTGATACTCACTGGCATCCATATGTGTGGTTATGACTATGAGGGGGATGTCCAGCTTCTGACCTCAATGGTTTGGATGCTCAACACTGTTTGGGAGGTCCTCGCACTGTGTCTTTCGGTCTGGATTGCTGCGAAACATTTCCGTGACCTGCGACGCCTCGGCCCATCGACAGGATCGACCATCGGGGACTGTTTCAAAGTGCTGATGAAATCTCACGTGCTTTATTTTTTGAGGTGAGCTCGTAATTGAGAACGTGGCTATATTTTCCTGCTCAAATTCCGCACGTGCTAGCTTTGCCGGTGTCTCTTGCTTTCAGCTGATTTATCTTTCTCCAGGGGTCTCGGTGCGCTGACCTGATGTTTGCTTATACCAACGGCTCATAATTTCTCTAGAATTCGGATTCTATTGGATTTATGATACTCAATGGTATTATTACTGTTTTCACGGTCGTGCAGATGTTTGTGTTGGGACCACGCCTCATCCTTAGCGTTCGAGAATATCACGCAAACCTCGTTGCCGGCTCCGACGCAGACACTAGCATGAATTCAATTGTCTTCCAGGAGCACGTACAAATATCAACTAGTGGTACTGTGTAGGGAAACGTTGCCGAGCATTTTGCAATGAGGAGAAATTTGGTCGAGGATCCGTCGTAGTATTTATCAAACATATGCTGCTTCGAAGTATATTTAAGGCGATGTTTATGTAAACCCATTTCTTGCTGTATTATAATCACTGGTGGATGTCGGTGGATAGCCCACCCGCACTTGCACCGAGTCAATAAGTATCCGGAACGTCTAGCAACCAACGCAGTGTTTTATATCCAGCACTGAAATACAGCGAGACTCGGTATAGATTGCCCAAACAGCTAATTCTACGCGTGTGCGGAGTTCTGCTGTCTGAGCATACAGATGAAGATGAAGCGTTCGCAAAGCGTGCAGCCCAGATGTCTGACAGCTCATTAGATACTTTATCCATCCATCTATCAGCAAACCTGCCTGCACCTGCCTGCACCTGGTAGCAACTTGGATATCCAGGTAGCGTTGCGCGCATGCGACTGCGAATTAAACATTGGGTTTGCGCCATTGGAAGATCTGTTGGAACCCATCATACTACTGGTAAGCATGGCTATCAGAGCAAAGCATAGAATGAGATATGAAGGTACATGCATATTCGTTATCGACCCTAGGGCCAGCAGATCGATAGAACCGCTTCACGCGATTACGTGCTGGGCCAAGTACGTGAGTCCATGAAATATTTGCGAATTGTCTGTAGAAGGGGAAGCGAGAGCGATCGCACAAGGCCAGACGCACGGTGATCCATACATACGTCGGTCGGACCAGCGCCATCGTAACGTTGTGTGCATCGTCCGTTGGCATCGGTCACTGTCGTCCCTAGTGGCAGATGATCAATGTCCGATTGAAGGTGGAAATGGGGAGATACTTTGCAGGGTCATAGACGATGACTCTCCCACTTGGGCTGGCGACCGGTGATATATCTAACGAATCAACACAGGACCCTCGATGATCATGAAAAGGACCAAGTTCCGTAGAGCGACTATGATGATTCGAGGTATCGGTGGAGACGCGCGGTGTATCGATAACGGGAAGATGTCTTTATAGATGGAAGGCTGAATACGAAGCTGATTATGGATATTCTGTGTGATGGACAAAGTGCTTCTAACCCTACACTGAATGGAAGCATGCGATGGATCTAAAGAATTGGATGAGAGATAGATAACACTTACAGGAAAGATGACAATGATGATTTTGGCAGAGGAGATCCGACTCATCAGGGAGCACAAAATAGAATCAAGAATCGTAAGTGTTGTTGCCAGGAGGTTATTAGTCGAACGAATAGACTTGTAGTGTGGATGAAACACACGCACAAGAAACATGACTTAGAAGACGTTTAGACCTCAGCCAACTGCAACGGTATGCGAATGTGAATGTAATTAAAATTGGAGCAACTGGAAGTACAATTAAGCTAATGTAGGCTACGCAACATCAACCTGAACGCTCTCACCCGTTTGCGTGACTTGCTGCACGACTTCACTCACAGCCGAGCCGTTACCGCGCTTTTGTGCACTAGTGACAACCTTCCAGCACGCTCGCTAGGCCTGCCTTCCACGCAATAAGACGTTTTTCCAGTGCCTCCCATTGCTCTCGCTCAAACGTGCGCGCTGAGGAGCGGTAGACGTGTAGAGATTGGGTAGTCTGCGAGAGCTTTCCAGAAAGAAGACCGGTACGGATCACTAATCGAATATTTTTTGAGATTATTATAAACGATAGGATGTCAAGAGGACATACCATCAATTCGCCCACTTCTCTACTTGGCTCAAATCAATCTGCAGGGTTGACGCGACCTCTGAATATGGCAGGTCATGCCCGACGTGTGCAAAACCCAGCGACGCAAATGACAGAAGACGGATTTTACGCTCAAGCTGTGCTCGGTCGAGTTCTGCAGGTCCGTGAATGGTTAAAATATGTGATATCGATCATAGTGAACAGACCCACCATATTTTTCGAGTACAGCGGGATGGCTCTCGAGCCATGAATAGAATTCTGGTAGGCCGCTATTCAAAAACACCTGCAGGAGCGAGAAAAGCTCATGATCTTTTGCTGAGACAACAGCGTCCAACTTGAACAATGGATCCAAGTCAAACAAGGAAGGTATGCGCAATGCTAAGGCTATAGCATCGATAGCTGCGGATTGACCTTCAGGAGAAGAGGATGGCAATGAAGAAACGTAGGAAAGTGTGTAATGATAAGCAGTTTCCCTGTACGAATCAAATGTCAACCACAACCTTTATCAGTTATATGGAATAACACGTACGGTTGGCCAGATTGTATAAACGCATCAACAATGGACTTAAGAAACTGACTCCGCTCTTCCCTAGAGATATCCCATTCTTGAAGCCACTGCTCAACATCTTTTCTGGATAGACGCAAGGTCTCGAGTTCTCCATTTGCGGCGGCGACCTGCAGTAACGCGGTGTATATAGGTAGGCGGAGAGCTGAATTACGAGGAGTAGCATTGAACAAATTTGATATTCTATTTAAGAACTGAGCACACAACCCTGCATAAAAAGGCACAAAGCGTACTACTTACACGCGATACCTCACTGATGGATGTTCGGAAGGCGGTGAAGTAAGAACACCCAGGAGCGAGGAGATGTGATGTTTAATTTCTGATGAATCAGTCGGCCATAGTGTCAGAAGGTGAGAGAAGAGAAGGTTGAAGTAACCCTCGATTTCTGCATTTTAAGATCAGATCTCATTCACTGTAGAAAATGCTGAGGATCCTCAGACGCACCTTGTTCTGATCCATCGCCCAAGCTTTTCGTTTGGTCCAGCACGAAAATCAACGCGTTCCGTCTTCTTTCCTGATCCTTTTCATTAGGTTTAGCCCCTTCAGCTGGCTTAGCGATATCCTGGAATAATCGCAACGCAGTAGCACGTTCATCTTCTGGGCTACTTCGAGTGGCATAATCCACTAGCTCTTGTATCTAGCTAGAGATCAAAAATCGTTCTTATCGAGAGATTATAGCCATACCTGTTCTTCAAAAGTCCCTTCTGCGAACACTGACACTGAATCTGCAGATACCATTTTGTTGGACGAATTTCGGCGGTGGAACTATACAGTATTGCCAGATCCTGGCTGAGTTTCAAAAATACGATCATGTACAAGCGTTTCCGCTGTATTTGGTAATAGTTTACCACATCCTCTTGTACAATGATGTGCATCACGTCCGAGTCCGAGTGGTTTGCAAAGCTTAACTTGAAATCTCGAAGGCTTCAAGATCGTATATGATTCCACGAATCCCAAGAGTACCACTCCACAACTATTCCAAATGTGATGCATTCCAGCTATCCAAATACACCAACTCCCAGCAATGAAGGATACGGTGTACTCCAGCCTACCAGAAAAGTGGAGGTGCGGGCAAGGTGTGGGTATCAGCAATGTCAGGCAGGACCAAGAATTTAATCAAAGCTGGTTAGCGAATTTGTTGCAGATCTGACTCTTGAGCTACACTTCGCTTACACGACATAGGTTTTGTTGTCAAACCACAATGGCCATATGCATTTGCACTTGCCATGCGGTATCTGGACTCGCATTGCTCCTCTTGTGCTGCCACATCAAATTTAGGATTGTTCAGGTGTACTGAATGCTGCACAGCTCGCTATTACAACACACTTATAGCATACAGCGCTTTTTCACTGGTCTAAATCCTCGGTTTTAGACGAGTCAGACAAATGACAGGTCACTTCATCCACTCGAATGTTAACTTCACCAGTGGGAGAGTCGGTCTCGCCGCCTGTTGCGCTTTTCAACCATTCTTGTGGTTCCGGTACAGTCATAGTTTTTCCTCGGTCTTGTCAGAATTCCGCGGAGGTGTCGCACATACATCACCATTGATGCCCAATGAGGAGGCGAATTTTAACCACTTCCTCGAAGCGCTTTCACTACCCAGTGGTTACCATCATTCTGACCTCCTATATCGACACCACCCTACCCCATTTCCTACGACAGGCTGCGTTGAAGGAGACATGATTTCATATGCCAACGTGAGCCATTATCATGATGACAATAACATAGACCCCTTATGAGTCTGCTGACACACGATGTGCCCTGCTTTTAGTGATGGTGAGGACAGTCGGCACTTTACTTGAAATCTTGGTCGTTCATATTCCACATGTCTAATAGAAAGCGACACACATCAATGCATGATATACCGCGCAGTCGTGGCTACACCTGGATCTATCATGCCACGCTTCGTATTGAACTGTCAACAGGAATCGTGGGCGAAAGCAACTTCCATTTGAGATACGGTTCGTCGGACGTCCTCCATAATACGCAGAAAGACACGTGCATTTTTATATCTCCTTACGGATCATGATAAGGCCCTACAGGCTAGGCTACAGCTGACGATCAATATTATTCAGAGACTTGTGTCTGCCAGCCTGACGCCATATTGTTAACTATTGTTAACCGTTATTGACCTTGATAGGACTTCATAAATCACCTCATTTGTCTTTGCTGCTGTCGGCAGTCATAGCGCAAGAACTGCTGGACAAGACAGTCCGCTCTGCGGCTGAGCACTATATGGGGCTACTCGTCATTCTCTGCAGTGGCCATTCTGTACGTGCCGTCGCCCATGCGGAGCTAAATCCTACCCCAGCACGTCACCGCCTACGAACGTTGCGTTCCTACAATCCGTTCCTCCCCGACTCAACACTAGTACGGATGAGACACGAACTGATGATTAGTTTTGGCAAGAAAAAACGGCGCCAGCGAGCTCGGAAGGAATATTCGCGAAATAGTGGTGTCGTTGGAGGAACTTCCGATATGGACACAAGGCACATACAACACACTTCAAGACTTGCCGAACTCCTCACGAAATGAATAACAATATTAATTGAGTGCGTTCTTGTTGATTACATACGGTGCCTGTTAATGCACTATCTCGGGTTCATGTCCTTATAACAGCTCTTATCTGCTCTCATGGCTCGCGTAGCAATCTCAAAATGATGCTATCTGGTATAGAAGCGCCTAACGACGTGGTAAGTTAAACCAAATATATTATTGATCTATAAATTATAGCAACGTCATGATGAATCTGTGGCAATGTCACAATATTGTCTGCCGTAGATGCACCCCTAATGACGCCGTATGACATCAAAAGGTAAATGGTATTGGGACTGAGATCCCTCGTCGATTTTACCGCACAGTGTGTATTGACAATCAGTTAGAAATTTTTTGACTATAGCCCCCCTATGGAAGAACACTTAAATTCGCAGAGCTCATGAGCTTCTCGAGAACCCAACTTCAGTAATCTTCGTGACAGTTCAGGCAGCACCAACAACTCTCAACAAATAAAATCTACTCGCCGCCATGTTCGCTCGCTTCTCTGCTTTCCTCTATGTTCTGCTTGCCTTGACTGCCTTTGTTGGTACAACCTGTGCTTCCCGCACAAGTGAGGCTGAATTCACACACAATTTAACCCTTTTAGCTCACGATACGATGTATAGCCTTCACTAATGCTAATGACTACGGGGTAAATCCAGCTCATATATTTGTATTAAACCTCATCGCATTGAACTCATGATACAATGTGCTCAGACAACCATAAATTATAATGTAAGTGCCTAGTCCCAAACTTCGTTTTATTATCAACCTCAGATGTAATGCGCCCAGTACGGTCGTGTAAGCCCTGCATCAAATCCATGAAATTGGCCTCGCGATATTGATCTCGTACACAGGGCGAGCCCTCTGCATCTAGTGTTACCACTGCGGCCTACGAGACTCCGGTTGTCTAGGTAAAGCTTCGATGCTTTATGTCTGACCTAATCATACTGACTTTAGATATAACGCACCCAGGTACCTCGTGTAAGCTTGCTTTGCCTCAGATTCATTACATTGATCTCGCGATGTTAATTTTATACACAGGCCGAAAGCTCTACAACTACGGTCACATAGTGTTGCCACAACTCAAAGTCGAACAAAAACCGTTGATGGGGCAGGCACACTCGATGATACTATAGATTTTCGTTGTTTCGTTATTTCAAAAATATGCCTATTCTGCTGAAAGTGTGCAGTTTGAAGCTTGAGTTCATTTGATTGGCGATTTATCTCGGAACTTTTTCTTTGCGCTGGCAGAATTAAATTGTTATTGATCATGAGTAGCCTAGCTAGGGGCTCCTACTACTGTGTCCTTCAATATGTAATGAAGCAAACTCTTGAGCTGTTGGATCAATATTAACAATATTATGATGAATCCGTGGCAAGGGGTCACATCGAGTATGGCCCACGTGGTGATCTCGAGATATAATAGTCTCAGAGATGTGGTGCCTGTTGATGCCGCCGTCAATGTACTCTCTAATACAAACATTAGGTTCCCATACGGCCGGGAGGGACACTTAAATTTGCGCCTATTTTATAGTTCGAGTGTTTCTTGGAAACCGGACTTTGATCAGGCTTTAGCATACTTAAACAGCATTTTCACGGATCAGAGTCTCAGCACCGTTATAACAGCTCTCAACAGACTCACCTTTACGTTCACTCGCCCCAGATCTATGTTTTGTTTGTCTCGATAGCCTTTGTTGCTCCAAGTGGATTTCTGTCAGACTTCGCACACAGTCTGACTCACGATAATAAGTGCGATGTGTAGCCATCGCATCTTCATAATTTGCATGAGGCGTTTGCATCAGAACTGATCATTTTACGATGAACTTTGGTCC
>JABBWB010000364.1:0-40058 GCA_016628085.1 Suillus occidentalis
TGTCAGTCACAGCGGGAGCGTACATCATGATCGAGCGTGTGAGGACATGTGTGAGATACACCTTTGCATGGATAATGCATAGCTGGTATGTAGAATTTTCCGACATATTTTTCCACATTAACTAAGTCAAGCGTCAGCCATCCGCCCTTGAATTCGTGGAAAACAACTTACGCAAGTAGCTGCAGGTGCCGGTCGCGCATTCAGCGACATAGTCTCCTCTACTTAGTCCTGTAGTTCGTTGAATAACTGTGACCTTGACATAACTATTGGTTTTGGAGCAAAGACAAGATGGGTAGCGGAACACATGCGTCTTGCGATACCACGAAAACTTTGATGGATGGATTTTGTAACCGTGACCGTCGGTTGGCCTGTCAATCAGGTGAGTGGAATGAGCATTCCAAAAAATCAACTAATTTACCATTGAAACATGGCTAGTTCTCCCGTCAGGCCATGATAATGAAGTATTCCGTGGCGACTAAGCAAAATATCCACCAGCATCTTGATGATCTTTGGATCAGCTTTAAATTCCGGACATCTCAGGTCTTCGGGAAGTGGAGAAGAGGGTGTCGACATTCTTGGGCGTGGAAGACTCGAGCTCATTCTGGGAGTGTTTATACACAGGAAATGTTATCACCGCGCGGTCGCTATTTTCAGCCACTTGGTTACTGCGGTTTCCGCTTCCAGTAACTCTGTATTCGCGGTCGCATATTTCTGCGACTTTGGTAGCCTGATTCATTAAACTTATTACATCATTGTACGATTCGTTGAGTGAAGCGATCCATCTTTTATTCAGTTTGTTCCTGATGTCCATTGCTAGTTACACCTGTGTTTGCAAATGCACCTTCACAGCGCAAAACTACTTCAATACCCATCAGCGGTCATGCTCTCAAACCAAAAAGCATCTTTCGTCGGCCATATCGACTTTCAAGGAGCTCCTAAGTCACAGGAAGAAGCATTGCACCTTGCACAATGAAGGTGGGTCCGTGGGGGTCACAGGATCACACAACATACCATCCACCAACCAACTGGACTCCAGGCATGCTAGTCATCTAGAAGTATCACATCTCGAAGTGACAGTAGCGTCTCTGCCTGATTTGTCTCTCAATGCTGCTGAAGGTGTCGGTGTCCCTCCTGAATGTGAGGCAGCAGAAAATGAAAAAGAGGACATGGCACTGGCACAGCGCCGACCAAGACATCTTAATCGCCAGATGCCGCAAAGGTTCAGAGATGTGCTTCCACAGCCTCCACCTTCTGTGCCGTTGGAAGCTCATGATCATCATCTTGCACCCGTGGTATCTGTTGTCACTTTGGATCATCAACCTGCCCCACCTATAAGTACGGTATTGCGCACTCCTTGAAATATCTTTGGCCTCGTATGTCAATACTTCTCTTCTGTGGTGCCATCCCACGATCCAGAAGAGTATGTCACTATCGCAGATTTATCGTTTATACCGGGCAGTCCTCAAGTCGATGATGAAGAAGACACACCTCTTGTTGCTCGCTATGACTCTCGATACCATCCATATCCCAATCGTTCGTCGTTCGAACTCGGCAATTGGTACTGGAATCAAGGAGTACAAAAATCGCAAGCAGATTTTATGAAATTGATGGAAATTATGGGCAACAGCACCTTCAAGACATCTGATGTATGCTCCGTCTATTGGAAAAAAATCAACTCTCAGCTTGGTACCAACAACTACAATGAGGGAGATGGAGATGGAGAGGAATGGGAAGATGAAGACGCCGGATGGAAGAGAACACCAGTGTCTATCAATGTGCCATTTGCGCGCACCTCTGAACTACCAGGTCCATGGCGTTATCACGCTGCAGATTTATATCATCGCTCTCTCGTAGGCATTTTGCGAGAGAAGCTGGCTAACGCCTGAGATGATAAGCTCTTCCATTACGAGCCATACCAGCTGTGCTGGAATGCTCCTCACCTGGATGCCGAAGTCTCTATCTACGGGGACTTGTACACATCTACCGCTTTTCATGAAGCCCACAGCAACCTGCAAGAATCACCAGGGGAGCCTGGCTGCAATTTACCCCGAGTGGTGGCTGGACTCATGTTTTGGTCAGACGCCACGCAACTCACTTCATTTGGCAATGCCAAGCTATGGCCTACATATATGTACTTTGGCAACGAGTCCAAATATCGCCGCTGCAAGCCATCGCTCAATTTGAGCAACCATGTTGCCTACTTTGAAACGGTCTGCCTTCCTGCACTGTTCAATTTGCTGCTCACTTAATGTCGTGTTACCAGCTCCCCGATTCATTCGAAGCCTTTACAGATGGGAAAGGTCTGAACAGCGAATGCACAACACATTGCCACAGAGAGTTCTTTCACGAGCAATGGAAGATTCTGCTGGACAATGAGTTCCTCGAGGCGTACGAGCATGGCATTGTGTTGTGTTGCTGTGATGGCATCATGTGCAGATTCTACCCGAGGATCTTCACTTACTCTGCGGACTATCCAGAAAAGTACGTGTACTCGATTTACACCTCAAATAATACTCATTCAAATTTCACCAGAGTACTCATAGCTACAGTTCGAAATCTAGGAGGGTGTCCATGTCCCCGTTGCCTTGTATCTAAGAATCAGATTCAGAACATGGGCATGCCTCAAGATAGACGACAACGTCAAACCCTCTCTCACAGTGACGAGAGAAGGAGAATGACGGTGAATGATGCCCACTCACTGATTTATGAGCAGAATTTCGTGGTCGGTAGTGCAGCGGTGGAACACATTTTGAAGCCACAGTCATGGGTACCCACCTCAGTACAATTTGCAGTTCATTCACCAGCAATGACTAATTATGTCTCAGAATGCATTCTCAGACCGCCTCGGACCCCTTGGTTTCAGTATATTTTGTGCTCTTGTGGTAGCTCTACTACATGAGTTTGAGATCGGCATGTGGAAGATGCTGTTCATTCACTTGTTGCGAATCGTTTTGGCGCAAGACCCAGGGCTCATTCATCAATTGGACCAGAGGTACAGTGGCTCAAAAAACTGTCCACATGTTTTGACATTTTTCACTATCTATGATATTGTGTGAGAATCAACAAATGTCTCAAGGACATGCTGATACCATATTGTAGTACTGCTTCAGGGCTTTCATTTGAGCACTACCCCATGAGAATTGGTGGAGATATGGCGGAGATATGAGGCTTACAAAATGATGACTCATGCGGACAGTTTTTTGACTCAAGTATTTTACAGTAATAATTAGGTATTCTAGTACTTTGTATGACCTCCCTTGGCTTTAATTACTGCCTCTATCCTTCTAGGCATACTCTCAATCAATTTCTGACAATCCTCAGCTGTAATCTTTCCCCATTCCACTACCACTCTCTCCCAGAGCTCCCATACTCCTTTAGGGGGGGTTTCATAGGCTTGAAGCTTTTTCTTGAGTGTTCCCCAGAGATGTTCAATGGCATTGATATCAGGAGACTGTGCTGGCCAGTCAAGAACATTGATATTATGTTCTTCAAACCATTCTCTGGCTCTTCTGGATGTGTGCTTGGGATCATTATCTTGTTGAAAGATGATGTCTTCTTCATCAATCCCTGATTCTGCTATGCTAGACAGCAAGTGGTCATTTAAAATGTCCACATACTGCTCAGCATTCATCTTCCCCACAACCTCAGCAAGCATTCCTACACCATTCCATCCCATACAGCCCCATACCATTAGGGAACCTCCAAACTTGATAGTCCCACTAACCTCTCTGTCTATTAGACCATCTCCTTTCTTTTTCCATACATATACCTTCCCATCTGACCCAATCCTATTGATTTTGGTCTCATCTGACCATATAACACGCTTCCAGTCCTCTATAGTTCAGTTTTGATGAGCCAAGGCAAAGGCTAGTCTTCTCTGCCTATGTTGAATAGTGACAAGAGGCTTTTTCTTCTTTGTTACTGCCTTGAGATGAGCTGCCTTGAGAACATTCCTCACAGTTTGTGAAGAGACAGTGGTTGTGATGGTGGAATTGATATAATGGGTGACTTGGACAGCATTGTCAGCCTTTCCTGTAGTAATATGTTGGATAATAGCCCGTTTATCAGTAGAGGTGAGCTTGGATGGACAACCTCCACAAGAGTTTTCCTTGTCTGGGTGACTCTCTTTAATGAACTTGGCCACAGTGGACTTGCATACTCCAGTTCTAGATGAAATTTGGCGAGCAGAGAGGCCAGCATAAGACAGAGAGAGGATATTATCCTTTTGAGCAGTAGAGATGGCTTTCATGGTGATTATGACTATGACACATGAGATATTCTGGTTTATATAGTTTGATATAGTTTTAAAATGACATAATGACACCATTTCATAATTTATATAATAGTGGTATGATTTTTCTGGTGTCATAAGCAATAGTTTATATAGTTTTAATATACACTCAAAAAACTGTCCGTATGAGTCATCATTTTGTAAGCCTCATATCTCCGCCATATCTCCACCGATTCCCTCGGGGTAGTGCTCAAATGAAAGCCCTGAAGCAGTACTACAATATGGTATCAGCATGTCCTTGAGACATTTGTTGATTCTCACACAATATCATAGATAGTGAAAAATGTCAAAACATGCGGACAGTTTTTTGAGCCACTGTATGTATGATATCATGTTACTTGCCTAATTCCACTGACTCCTGCCGCATCAGATACAGGCAGACTCCGACGTTTGGCCCAGCCACCATTCGAAAGTTCTCAGCCAATTCTTCTGAGATGAAACATTTGGCGGCTCAAAATTTTGAAGATCTCCTTCAGGTATGATCTCGCCGCCTTTCAACTTGAATAGGCTGACACTATATACAGTGCTCTATCCCTGTCTTTGATGGCCTACTCCCTGAACCGCATAATTGGACAGTTCTTACGTTGCTATTCACTATGGCACATTGGCATGGGCTAGCTAAGCTCCGAATGCATTCTGAGTTGACACTCGACATCATGGACCAAGTGATGTTGACGCTCAGTCAACAGTTTCGCCAATTCAAGGCCACAGTTTGCAATGCTTACAAGACCCACGAGCTTGGCCAGGAAGTAAGGGCCTGTGCCTGACGCTATGCAAAGAAAGCGGCAAACCAGACGGCAGGGCATAAAGGCACACAACCTACTCGTATCATAGGACAGACAGAGGTGGATGACTCAGAGATATTAGCCCGGAGTGCAAAACACAGGAAAGTGTTCAATCTTCAAACGTACAAGTTTCACGCATTAGGAGACTATGTGTCTACTATTCGCCGGTTTGGCACGTCGGATTTGTATAGCACTGAACTGGTCTGTCTTATATCGTTTGACTATGAACTTCGCTCAATTGGCTTCTCCAGGGCGAACTTGAACACCGTTCTCCCAAGGCCAGATATTGTCGCACCGATCGCAAGACTTTTGTCAAGCAGCTGACTCAGATCGAGCAGCGTCAGGCTCACATTCGTCGGATTGGTGACACCATTATTCATCACCCCCATACCGAAATTTCTGAGATAGCAAGAAACCCTCAAGCTCATCACCATATTGGCTTGACACAAAGGTATCCTATACATATAGGATCGTACTTGATCAGCCACCCAGGTGATCCAGCCATAAAGGTTGGTCGTAGACTACGCTGTCGATAGCCTTCTGACGCGCTCTTGCAGAACTTTGTCCTGAAACTGAAGGAACACCTCTTATGTCGAATCAACACATTGAAAGGCCTTCCAGGAGTAGGAGACGTCGGACAGGATATCAATAAGATCATCCTCAAGGACGATCGCGTTTACCAGCATAACATCACTAGGTTTAACTACACAACCTACGATGTCTGAAGAGCCCAGGATGTTATCAACCCAAAAACTTCACATTGTAACATTATGGTGCTCTGCTCCGACAATGACATAGGGCGCCATGGTCACAAATACATATATGGTAAGGTACTGAATGTATATCACGTCAATGTCATCTTTATCGGACATGGGATGGTTGACTATACTCCGATCCGAATGGAGTTCCTGTGGATCCGCTGGTACGAGCCCATGGATGAATTCTCCGCCTGGGAGACTTCAACCCTAGATCGAGTGAACTTCCCCCCTGTGACGAACGAGCACTCATTCGATTTTGTTGATCCCGCAGATGTCCTTCGCGGCTGTCACATTATTCCCCATTTCGCTAGAGGCAAGAGACATGCTGATGGATCGGGTGTGTCGGCATGTGTGGGGGACAAAAATGACTGGCGCAAATACTATGTCAATCGGTGAGTCCTATGTTGCAACATGAATTTGCAGTATCAAGCTCAAGCTCGTCATTTAGGTTTGTTGACTGCGACATGCTTATGCATTTTCACTTCGGGCTTGGCATCGGACATGTGTATTCTCACCATTGCGCGACGCAGGTTGAGCTTCAATGAGAGGATATCGCCTCACATACATCATTTAATCATGATGTGGATGACTCCGTAGATGACGCAGAAGTAAGTGATGATGATCATGACAGTGGTGATGATGAAAGCGATGGTACTGATAGCGGATTGGACATCGTCGGTTCCAGTGAATCACTATTAGACCAATTTGACGAGATGTACGACAGGGAAGTGGATCTAGACTATGAAAACTAAATACATAATGCCCCTAATTGTTCACTTCACATGTGACTCGACTAGTTCACGACTGCGAAACCTTAAATTACATGGCACTGTTTTCGCAGTCGACCATTCAAGCCGACACGTGGTGCTCTTGATGTAATAGTACATCGACTGCATTTTGATGGCAGTCAAAGGCAGGTCACATGCGGTCGGCTGCGGTCAATGTATGTAATTGTATTCAAAGAGTATTTTTTTGCCTTCGTTTTCAATGTTTTCTTGTGCAGATACTATGGAATCTCAACTTCATGGATGCTATCTCTTTAGCGACCTTTCGCCTAGCATTATGCCTGTTTCTGTGCATTTTTTAACCGCTCCACTTCAATGTTACCAACACTCTTTCCAGGACCTCGTCAGCCTAGATGCAGGATTCGATTTCGTCAGTTATGTTTCCATTGGGGACCAAAATGTAACGTTGTTCCTGTTATATGTAAGTTTTTTTTCCCTGAGAGTTGCGGGAATGTCTCACTACTACGCACCAGTGTTTATCCAAGTCCCTTGATGCCGTAGGTGGTTCATTCTTGGGGCGTTATACACTGACTGTCTCTATAGCTGAGGCCACAACTCTTAAGAATCGGCTATATCGCAACACCAATCATGCGCAATGAGATGGAAATCGTGCATCATTCCGTGTATGAACCTGGGTCTGTGCCCATATACACTCAGGTATCGCGTTACAAATGAACTGTGTCTTGCTTCTCATTAACTAGTTTTGTAGCTTGCCACACCTTCTGGGAAGCTGGATCTGGCTCACCAGGCCTACACGATAACTGACCACATTCTCTATGTTAAATATGGTTGGGTAAGCCCGCCTTATGATCTTAAAGTTACCACCCCTAACAAAATCACAGCCCACTCCAGGCATTCAGAGAACGACGGCCTTTCTCGCTGAGTATCCCAAGGGACACGGTTCCATCGACATTGCTGCCACTCTGTCCCAACTTTTTCAGCCCTTCCAGACATCTACCAATGTCTCTGAGTTCAATGGCTTTCAGCTGTTCAAACGAACTCCTGTTGTCCCAGAGCTGCAGTCTCCCGTTTTTAGCACACTTCCATATGGACAGACTCTGATTTCGCCCGAAATCGTGGTGGATTCCTGTGTTCCTTCCGTGAACATGACTGGCTGCACAATGAATATGGACGACGATGATTCGCAACCTGATGCGCAAGCAGACAGTTCAGACACCCTAACCACCATTCAAGATCAGTATTCTCAGTGGAAGTTGGTCCTCATTCACTTGCGGGTCGAGATGAGATCCAACATTGCCCTCAGGAAACCCTTTAATCCGTTCTTATTGATGCAAGCAAATTACACTGACGAAAGGGGAGAATTTGTTCATGATCTCTTCCATCAGAGCCTCGCTAAGGTTGGGGTACAACATGCAGATCTGGATAAAGGTCAAGAACTCATTCACATAATATTCTCTGTACATCCTCATCTGTTTGTAGTCACATCGTCTGATGGACATACTAATATTCCGGAAGAGGCTATATTGTTGATGGTACGTCTTCGTCATTGATTCCATTTACTTACCTCACCCAGAATAAGTCGGTAAATGGTTGTCTGCCCTCTTGTCTCTCATGAAACGGGCAGCTGCCATTGCTATTGGAGATGGCGGACTGATGACTAATTTCACCCTTCAAAACCCATGTCCTTTCGCCCTACAGAGTGACATGTGTGCCACATGTATACAGCTCATGAACCTATTCATGCCTCCTACCTCGACCCGTTTCCCGATTGCCGTTAGCTTTCTTCATCAACTCTGAGTATCTGTGTCTTATTTGCCCCACAGACTAACAGTTTCGTGCGGTTCCTTCGTATGGGCATCGCAAAATCACTCGTTTTCTATCTGGTTTACAGGCCTACTAAATCAGCCAACATGACAAGGATTATGGCTGATATCAACCGCCCTGACTTCAGGGTCGCCCCATACCTGCCCCCAGCGACATTAGTGTTTGTAGGGACCTGCGTAAGTTGCATCTGCATTATGGGTGTTTTATTCATTTCATGTATTCTGTTGTGTTAGTGTTACACCGCTCTCTTCTCCTATCTGATAGATATGATTGGGACAGGGGGGATCAGCATTGCCTTGTCAACATTCCCTCCTGTTAGCGAGGTTTATGATGGGCTTCTCAGGACGGCCATGGGCCTGTTCGCACAGCATGGCGATCCAGAATCTCCACAACTCAATAATTACCTTGCAGGGTTTTGTAACTTGAGGTGAGCTAACATGTAATTTATGTCTAAGCTACTGATTTATGGGAATGTGACGTGCAGGAAAACTGACATGTCATCAAGATTGCCTGCCACAAATAAGCAGGTTTAAACAGATGTCGCTTTCTATATGCTGTCTACATCGGTCAGGTTTGAATGTATATGGCGCTGCGTTGTGTTGCAAATCTCGCGATATCTGAGGATTAAGTTCTTCGTCATGATAAGTACAGCACCCCAAGTCAGACTGTGGCAGCTACAATTTCCAGGCATGATCATACAAACGGTCAAGTACATCTATGACCCTTTGCTTTCACGGATTTTCCATGACATAATTTCAGCCTTCAGGTAATTAGCAATTATGATTTTTTATAGACCGCCGTCATACAGCCACCACTGCCAGAACCGCTGTCGCTCCCACACCCACTTGTAAGCCCTTAACAATCAGATGAGACCCTCTTGCCTCCCTCCTTTTTGCCTCCCTCCCATTTCAATATGTTAAACATCAGTTCAGCTTTTCTTCCTACATCTAACACTCCTTCAACAAGACACTTGCTTGGTGAATACACCGAGAGCGCCCTGAAATTTTGGCTCCAGAAACAGGGACGTGAAATCAGTTAGTGCACTCACATGTTTTTGCAGATTATTTTCTCATACACATGAACACCAGCTTCCAGAGTCCCTCTTCATTACAGCATCCATGCTATTTGGATGGGTTGACCCCCTTGATCTTATCGCTGTCCTTCACATAAGCCTCAGAGTAGCTGCGGTGGAGAGACAGCTGCAGCAAGAAGAGTACACAAGCATCACATTTCTTGTGCAAGGAGGGCGTTCCCTGATGGAGGAGAGGATGTATCGAGCTCAGATGGAGGTTTCGTTATTTAGTAAAGCTATTGTGAATGTGCATGAGGAACTGAACATTCAATACCACCCACGTAAGGCGTGCTTTCATGAAATGATTTTTAACACCAATTTTTTTATAGCTACATGGGAAAGGGCAAAGCTCAAAGAGAACCCTGTCATGCATGTAGAAATGCCTCTCCCGGTCCATGATGATTGCTTGTTGGTCAACATTGATCGCTCTAGACCATCAAAATCTACTCGAGAAAAATGCGAGGCATGGCTTTCCACATCATGGCAGTTTCAAACGGACTTCCCGCGATCTCAAGAAGTTCCTCATTTATACAAACATGTCTCAAAGGTCAGTATTATTCCACTACAAGGAATTCGGTGTCCTGACAGTGTGCAGCCCAACGATACATTTCATCCTCTGCCTTGTATGATAAAAGCATGGGTTAGTAATGTCACATATGGTGACTATATCAGTGCAGCGTGTGCAGACACGATGCCTCTTCACCTCGACAACCCCAACAGCTTCAAAGCAAAGGAGGACAAACCACTGGATGAGCTCAAGTTTGATTTTTGTATTCTGCAGCAGATGAAGCAGCGCGCACAGTCCGAAGTGGACATGTTCTCCGAAGCTATTGCACGTACCGCTGGGATTCAGTGTGCTGATGATGGTAGGTTTGCTGTTTTTGTTTTTGTTGTCTTACAGTGCTAATGTGACTGTAGGCACGTGCACTTCTTCTGGAAGTGCTACGACTTATGAATCACATCTGCCTAGCAACTCTTCTGATGATTGGGCCAATGATTGGTTTGATGATTCTGTATCTTCTAATTCCTCTGCACTCCTGTGACACTCACATGTAGTTGTACCTTTCCTTGAAGTGCAGTGCGGGTCATGCATACGTGTTTTTTTATATTCCACACTATGTAGTGTATGTTTGACTCATCTTTATTTATGTTATCTACATTGCTCCTATTATTATCACTTTGATCACCAATTACCATCTACTTAGTGCCCACACTAGTCAACTATAGTAGGTGTGCTTGTAAGTGTTCTAAACTGATCATTGAACAAATGTAGGGGGTGCTGGGAGGCCACACAACCCCCTCGCAATCCCCATAACAGACAGAGAGTTTTACTCCAGGTGAGGATCCTGTCATTTAATGCCTCGAGTGACCTGACAAAAATTATACATCACATCAGATACCTTACAATGGTGCCTCACAAACACCACGCTATGAGGCTCGAAGTTGTAATGAAAGCGAGCCGTGTGTGTACACTTATGCCGAATATCTATTCGTGTCTTCCATCTTAGCACTCGTACCCACCGAAGGATTCATACCCACCGAAAGGCTCTCAATTCTTCAAGATTACACAAAGGCTACAAATCCTGGTCACATCGCATGACAGTCAGTTGTGCGATCATTCTGTGTAATATGTACCTCAGATTTTGACATAGCCTAGATTATGTGCGACGCATATCCCACATCCGGTACTGTCCATGAAGTTGTTATGCGTGTCAGGGACTCTGTCGATGATGAATGGTGCGTTGTCTGGATCCTATGGGAGATCAGCAAGAAGTGGGATTTTGATCTTAGGGCGATTTATCTCAAGACTGACAGCGCGCATAAGTGTAATGGACTCTGACGGAGAGTTTCTCCTCATCGAGGCAGCTGAAGTCCTACCTTCATGGGTCAAACCGTCCAACTCTGAGAATAGGGTACGCCCTCTTCCTGTGCTTTAGATGGTAAGATTGTTTACTGAGTTGTCCTTGGTGCTCTTACATTGTAGGTCTGGATACACAGCACCTCATTCCTCTCCAACACATATCTGCTCCAAGTAAACCAAAATGAAGATGCAGACTCCCTGGGTCTACAGACATTGATGATGAAGGCGACATCATTGGCGATGACCTTGAAGAATATTTGGCCATCGATGATGCAATGAAGCTGGTCCGTGATGCAACTGTCGAAACCCGTGCACCCCGTAAAGTTGAGAATACGGTGTGGCAGCGTATCTCGGGGTAGGCATATGTTTCGGTTATACTTAACAGTTAATTCATGATATTCGGGAAAGTTATTCTGCAGTAGCCAAAAGCCATGTGCGTACTACGAAAGCATACCTTATGCTCGACATTGCTTGCACTTTATCCGTCAATCCTTCATTGATACAAAAGCCTGTCGAAACATTGTACACGCGCGATGCCGTTCAACTACGAGTTAGTATATTTGACTCTCCACAACATCGTTCTGATGATTATTCTGCAGGCCGCCCATCACATGACGCTGTTTCCTCCTCACTCTGCTGTGTGTACTACTGTCAAGTTGACGAAACCAACATATGCCCAACTTGTTGGACAAAAATTCTTCCCTCCAAAACTATTCGGTCATTTCAAGGAGCACGAGGGCAGCGACGTCTGGCATTGGAGAGACACGGGTATGAGGTTGGCAAGTCAAGACATTCGTCACTCTGGAATATATCTGTTGACAAAGACACTGACAGGCTTGCGATTTCAAAATGATCTACCAAGAGTCTCAAGAGTCGTACTGACATCGCAAGCAAGACCAGTGAGGTGCTCAAGTCACCGGTATGTATGTCTAACTTAGTCCTCCGCTGTCATACTAACTGCGTGGCCTTAGGCGGCGGTACGCAAAGAAGCACTTCGCCGATCACCTGACTATAAAGCCTATATCACGAATCTGGTCTCAAGCGGCTACTTCCGGGGTGAGGTTGAAGACTCGCAGCTTTGGAATGAACTGGAGAATAAAGCTGCTGATATGTTCATTCAGGTTCGGTGAGCAGAGTAGGTTATTTAATCTCACTTTTGGCCTTGATGCTGATGTCTTACCAGCGACACCACTCGTGATTCATTCGCAGCACTGTTCAATTCAGCGTTGTCTACCGCCCCGGAATACCTCACTGAAGCGCCTGATGAAACTGAAGACTCAGACAACTGGATGAACGTGGATGCAGCCAACTTTGATGACATGCTGGAGCAGACACGTTCCCAATCGCAGTCTCAAGGAATGAATGTAGATTCTACGAGTGCTGATGCAGAGCAAATGGTGACCAAGGAGCAAACAAACAAACTGCAGGACTTTGCAGCCAAGGTCCAGAAGTTTGTTGAAGGAGATGGTGATGTAGAGGGTGCTAGGTTTGAAGAGTAAGAATCTATACACTGGAGCCTTTCAGAGACTAATTCTTCTGTTTCTAGTGAGGCTTCCTCAGACGACGAGGATGATGCGGATGATGTGGACGAAGAAGAAGAAGATGATGATGATGAGAATTTTAGTGATGAGAAATTCTTGGACAATGAGGATGAACCAGTTACCGACGAAGCTGCACGCCAAGGAGCGATGGCGAAGCTTGTGCCTGCCCTTTCGGAGGCCAAGTATGGACAGATGCCTGCTTCATTTAACACTCAGTGTGTCTCCAAAGTTACTATTGAGACTGAAACAGCTGAGGAGACAGATCCAGCTCTAACGCAATTTTCGGCCTCCAAACCTGCTTTAGAAATTACTTCGCCAGCTCGCACCCAGTCTATACGACCATTCATTCTGCCGCGCGACAAGTATGAGGGTGTAGATTCTGATGACAAATCATCTAGCTCTGATCCACTTGCTGGTGAGACGTTGAGAAGGTCAGTATGATCAGTCGTTATCAGCGGCTTGCCTTATATATGTATATGGCTGCCCCAGCACGCCCCCACCAGAAATACTGAGTGGGGAGAGGATTTCGCTGACTAGATCGTTTGTATTTTGCATGTATTGGTGCTACAAATGGGCATAGCCAGCATCGATCAGCCGGGCTGAAAACCCTTGCAGGCAAACAAGACAAAATAGAAATATGTTGTATGCTTTCCAACTCTGCGCTCGTTGATCAGCATAGACCATATCTGCGCCTCTTGAAAAAATTCTCCTTCCATTTCTATCCCTTCGAGTCGCGATATCATAGCTGTCTGACGCCTACACAACGATCGTTTTCTACTTTCATACTACGCCTTTCTCCTCAATAGCCATCCATGGTATGTTCTGACACATTCTCATCACCACATGATACAGCCAGTCTCACTTTTTGGCTGTTCATCAGGTTCAAACACTCTTGGCACCAGGTTAGGATCCATTTTTACTTTGAGACACCCACTCATTACCTATCCCTGTTTCTACAGCTACTGAGAAGAAATTAGAAATGGGAGAAAATGACCGATATCTATTTGCAGTTTCAGAGATGCAAGGATGGAGAATTAGTGCGTCACTGGTTTTTCAGCCGCAGCTTTGATTTTATCTCACCCTTTGCGTATCCGTGTCCTCATTTCAGCTATGGAGGATGCTCACGCGACCATGCTAGTCCTTGAAGAAAATTCAGCAAACAAAAACACATTCTTTGCTATTTATGATGGACACAGTGGTAGACTGCTTGCTTTTTTTTATAGATTGTAGCATTGAGCTTAGTTTGATCTTTCACAGGAAGCACCACCGTGAGGTTTGCGTGAAAGAACGTTCACAAGCGGCTGGTTTTGGAAGACGCATATCATGAAAAGCGCTATGATGAAGCACTGAAGAAAGCATTCCTTAGTACCGATGAAGATCTCCTCGCTGGTGAGCTATATTGTATTGCTGCTTCTGTACATTCCACTCATTTCAACATAGATCCGTCTCATAGCTGTGGCTTAACAGGTTGTACTGCCGTAGCTGCTTTGATAACCGACGATGACAAGATTTATGTCGTACAGTTATTTTTCTTTTTTCGTTTCCTTTTGCCAACATTTGCATGACAGGCAAACGCTGGCAATTCCCGGTCTGTTCTAAGCGTCCAAGGTAATGCAAAACCTTTGAGTTTTGACCATAAACCGTCAAGCAAGAGTACATTGATCATTCAACTATCATTTACCCATTATCTTTGTTCACTAGTATTCAGCCGAATGGAAACGGATCATGGAAGCTGGAGGATACCTCAAATTTGGGCGCATCAATGGTAAGTCGTCCGATCACTCCCTGATACTTTACTTATGATGAACTTCTTAGGAATTCTTGCGTTGTCTCGAGCTTTGGGAGATTTCGATTTCAAGAAAAACTACACACTCAGTCCTCAAAAACAAATCGTTACAGCTGATCCTGATGTCATTGTCCACGATATGACAGGCGATGACGAGTTTCTGGTCCTGGCCTGTGATGGTGAGACAAGGAGTCCTAAGTACGACATGATTCTAATTTTTTTTTAGGTATCTGGGATTGTCTATCTTCACAAGCTGTCGTTGACTTCGTCCGGCTGAGAGTCTCAGAGGGCTTGGAACTCAAGGAAATTGGAGAGACGATGTGCGAGTATTGCCTTGCCCCAGATACCTTGTCTACATCAGGTATCGGTTGCGATAACATGACTGTCCTCATTGTGGCTCTTCTTCACGGAAGGACGAAACAAGAATGGTATGACAGAATCAAAGATCGTGTCAAGAACTGCTACGGTATCGTCTACCTGACACCTAACGCTATCCCATAAATCTATTTATCAGATTGACTGTCATTCTACAATGTCCAGCGCAGGTTCTGCTTTGGGCTACCTTGCACTTTGTCTGCTACTATTTAATTCTTGCCATAGCCTTCCAACATCGACTTAAACGGTTCATGATTCCCTTTGGTGGTATCATGCCTACTATACTTTGAACTACAGGCTGTCCAATGTACTTTCCTCCGATTATATTCCAAAAATTAGCCTCATTACCACTAGCTCATTCTCGCATAGAAAGACAATCATGAAACGCAAGCAGACTGTCGCATATGCAATCTAGATCACATATATCGCCCCATTTGAAAAATGTTACAATGCATTATCAGTCTACTGGAAATGTGATGATCTTCAGCGATTAAATTATAGTGCATGGACGACCCAGTTATCATGATGTCAGCTGCTTCCAAGAGATACATCAATGTGATATCTCTCTGGTATAGTCAGATCTTGTTTCATCTATGTGTAACACTATTATCAAAATATCGAAGGCCAAACCAAGATGTATTTTGATTGTAACGTTTTATAAGACTGCTCAAAATGTGATGATCTGCAGCCATTCAATTACAGCGCATGGACGGCCTGGCAATCACTCTGCTATCTGTTTTCAAGACACCAACCGAGATGATGTTGCTCTGGTATAGTCAGATCTTATTTCATCTATGTGTGATACTATTGTCAAAATATCTAAGGCCAAACCAAGATGTATTTTGATTGTAACGTTTTATAAGACTGCTCAAAATGTGATGATCTGCAGCCATTTGATTACAGCGCAAGGACGGCCTGGCAATCACACTGCTATCTGCTTCCAAGACACCAACCAAGGTGACGTTCTCAGGCATGGTCATATCATATTTCATCTAAGTACCACACCGTGATAAGGGTTTCCAAGGTTAAAAAATGACATGTAAAAATACATTTTGATTACAAATACTGTCTAGGCATAGCAATTTTGGGTCGATTACCTGATAGCCAGTACAAGTGTGGTATTGAAATAAATATAATGTTTCATTATCTTGGTTTACAATACTATGAAAACAACAGCAATGAGGTGCTGTGATGGACCGGGGACCTCTGAAGTATGCAGTTGTGATGGTCCTATCGCATAATGATCACAATGAGGCTCTGACTCGGGGACAGTAGATAATGTAGGTCAGGAGAGAGAACTGTCACCTCTCCTGCGCCTGCAGCCTTCTCTGAACTCAGCACTGGGCCTGATGTCAGGCTTTGTGGGAGTGGAGGCTTCACCAGAGAAGGTGTATGAGGAGGAAGTTGCAGGGAAGGAGCCAGGGAGAGCGTCGATGCTGAAGGTGAACTACATTCATTTGATAGTTCTGGGGTGGGCGTTTTGGGAAGCCTTGCGTAAATGTTCGCGTTCGACTGCTCGTTGACGAATGAGGTCTGTAGAAGCATTTCATTTAAAGTCGGGTGCTTTGAGGGACTCGATAGCACTAAGGAAAGAGATGAATGAAGGATGCTGTAGAGGAGATAATTTAGAAAACATACTGGCCCTTTTCCTTGTCGAGTTTGTCGCCCATGTTCTTTGATGGTTTATATTCAAGAGTTGGCAAGAGCTTGAGGGTCGAAGCTTATGTAATATATCTGGCTGCTAAAATAGGAAGTCGACGCCCATCAATTCCTACCTCTATCAACATCCAAACGTACATTATCATAGCGAGGACGACATATGATGCGTTGGGTCCGTGGAAACATATGGTGAGTGTCGATCTTGAATATCTGATGATGCGCATTGAAAGCTAAGTCCATCATCAGCACTACAATAGTATCCATTGAGTTGGAGGCAGAGAGAAGGGTATTACAGAGGAGTGCCATGCAGAGAAGAGTGGTAATGAGGCAGAGGCCGAGGATGGAGATTGCGCGAAAACCCGTACAAGAGGTGAAAAGGGTCGGAGTTTTGTCGAGGTGCGGACATTGGTTGCTGAAGGCCATGGGACTGAAGGGAGCGAAATAAGGCTAATGGTAAGAGTGATCCATATATTGAGAGTCAATTGAGACTGACCTGCACAGGACGTACTTTTGAGAATCCGTTTGATCGAATGATGAGGTCAGATCGTGACCCAAATGATATCAGTACACAGAGATCTGGAACACATTGTATACCGTCCTCATAAATGTTAGCCCTACTCACATGTCTGACTGGGGCTGCTTTGAGTAAGAATAAAATATCAAACTGCTTGCAAGCTGAATCAAGGGCTTAAGTCTTCATCTGTCAGTGTTCTTGGCCCCGTGTGTCTTGCGCTCTACCAACATCTGAGAGATAACATTGAGTGCGACCTTCACAAACAAATTCAGACCCACTGACCGTTTTTACATTCATGTTGACGAGGTCTCAAACTTCCGCTGCTTGACCTAGTCTGAATTATAAACAGCCGCAGCACCCATCTGGATTTGAGGGGAAGACCTTCAGCCCAAGGCATGATATCAGTGACATGACTCGAGGGCATGTAGATATGACATACATTGAAGCCCTGAGTTCCACATCCTCGGTTGTTGCCCGCGGTGATATCATTCAGCGTGGTGTACCCACTAGAGTACAAAAAGGAATTGAGGAAGCTGAGAGGGGATTTGCCGACATTAAGGCATGTGTCATTTAGCATGGAAACAAATGAGGCGAATGTGGGTGAAGAGCAGGACGTGCCGGCAACGGGGATTGTCTGGCCCTGGTAGATAACAGCAAAATACATCGCCTGGGCTGACACATTGGGATAGGCCTGAATGAATGTTAGCTGTCAGATCCTTACATACTGAAGGGTCATGTATGCGCTTATAGCTGCAAATAAATGACTTGATTATGTATACCGATAGGAGTATAGTTCATTGCACTTATGGGGTGTAGAGACTCTCATAAGTACCAGGAGCAAGTTTTGCTAGGTACTCTGAGATGGCAACTTCTTGGTATGCTGGACAGACAAACTGGTGGGAACATGTCAGCATTGTAACGGGTATCAATCATAGTCGTCAACTTCCTCACATAATCACTAAAACCACTACCAGAGAAGAATACAGCAGTCTCTGGGATATTGACAGTGCTGCCCACGGTTGTCACGCTTTATCCAATCTTTAGCTATTGGGCTTCTCTCCTCGATTGCCAAGATCACTCACTATGGACAGGAAGCGGGAAAATTAGGCAGGAAGTTCTGAACGTTGAGCCTGTCATTGGAGTAGCATGTCTGTGTGGTAGGGTTGGCATCGCCATCACCAACACCGAAATCACCAGAGGAGAACAGAATGCTGGCGCAGACACGAGATGCATACGTGAACGGAACAGTTTGCTCATCGTCGCCATAACTAGTGGAGATCGTCTGAGGAAGTATAGGTTGTGGAAGAACACTTCAAACCACTGGGATTGTAGAGATCAGTGTATTAGAGTTGGATCACAGTGGTCCAAGCTTACATATGAGTATGGCTCATTTGTATCAGTTGGCGTCAACATATCAGGGTTAAAAGGAGGCTCGCCGCCAGTTGAGTAGAACGTTCGAGGAGTGGGCCATGTGAGTCCAAAGCCAAACTGTGTGTCCAAATTAGCTTCAATGCCTGCTGCTGCATCAGTCTGATTGTTCAATCCACCTGTGGAACAAATCAGCGACGTAAATACCGAGCTTTGAGTGCAGCATACCGTTCATGGAAACAAAAGTGTAGTTTGAACCGTAAGCAGATGGGTTTTCAAGTTGGTAGAATTGTTGGAGGTCCATGTTATTGGTATACTGACCAAGATAATCAGTGAGACCCAGCTTGTTGCCATTCATAGCAGAAGTTTTGTAAGCCTCCGAATTATATAACTGCTTCAAGCATGAAATCGTGACCGAGCTGTTGCAACTTGCATCAACCTGATTGCCTGCAGGCCCTGTGATCGTTCCAGTGGATGTGCTCAAGACTGGAGGCTGCGCCTGGTTAGCCCAATGCAGTGTGCTCTTGAATGCCTTGAAGCGAGTGAACAAGGTCGTAGGCTGTATAAGATCAACGTTATGCAAGATCTCCGGGAGACTGTAGCTCGTGGTCCGAACAATACTCTCTCCGGTTTTAGCATGCTTGTAAATATAATAAGTCTAAACAGCCAGTAGTCAATGGGCTGCAATCTCCGGAGACAAGATTAATTTGCTCATGGTATCCACCATCTCTTCGGCAAGGGACATGAATGGTAACCCAATCGTTTGCAGATGAATGAATGAGACTTTCTTCCACCAGGCTGTGTGAAGCAAGCCATCCGTTGACAATGTCCAAAGCCTCAGGATGGGGAACCATGAGAGTATCAGCCTCCTCCTTCAACAGGTGCGCTCCATAGCGTGGGTGGCTGGGGTCACTCAACTCCCAGAGGTGCTGCTTGAGCTCCAGGAACTTTGGCAAACATGGTTCAGAGAAGTCCCAGGTTTGGCAGGCATTATGGTCGGGAGCTGGAGCTGGTACGGATTCACCTGTAAGAGGCATCTTCGAAATGAGCCTTCTTCCAAACATGCCGCCATTTGTCTCTTGATCCTGACTCGGAGTCCCATGTTTCAGACTCGGAGTCGTCGTTGTCCCCCAAAGTGGTGTTGCCTCCATCTTTGAGGAAATGATGGGAAGCCAAGTTCATTGCACACCTGTATCAACCGTGACAAAAATTTAAGAGTCGGGCGACGGCGGCTAAGGTGAGTGCGTTAATCAAATTAAATACATAAACCTGTGTGATAAGATGTTCAAGCGAAGATCAACCATTAAAATGTAGGAATAACTTGCAGTGCAGCAGACAGTGCGTTGATGAACCAGGCACGGTTGATCACGCCCATCATTCCTTTTACTTTGTTACATCGACTTCACTGATCAACCGGGGTTTTTTTAGCAGGCTTTGGTGTGTCTGTGGTAGCCTCAGCCATAGTGTAAGATCAATGCCAGAATAGGAACAATCAAAAGAAGACTTACTGTGGTGACGATGCTTGACAGGATAGAGCACAATATCCCTGTCTTTGACCTGATCACAAGGGTCGATACTCTTCACACCATCGTTGAACAACTTGTGGAAGACAAAGCTTATACGTGCACCACCACTCAATTCATTCAGCGAGAGGTCTTTGGTGTTACTACCTAAATGACTGTGGAATTCATTTGTGAACCCCAAAGGACCGCCCAGGGTGGCCAGCTCGGCAGCGTATTTTTGAAGCTGTTGGCTGATGTAGGCTTTGATGTCAGGCAGAGTGGCACGAATATGTTGCATGAGAAGATGGGAAGAAGTGCGTTAATTTGAGGAGAAAGGTAAGAAGAAGTTATCATCACACAGACTCAGAGACGGTCACTGGGTTGTTTCAGATGGTGACCTTGTCAAGGGTTTCTAGCATGTAAAATTCATCGTGCTATACTGTTCCTGACTACCAGTAACTTCCGTACACGTCACACCCCCACACCGCAGATTGAATCTGTGGCTGCAGCTGATCCTCGGTACACAGGTGTAATACTTGCACCATACATCCAAACCGAGTCTTTATTCGCATGTCCAAGCACGGTTGAGGGTGTGTGTCAATTGTGTGTTCTACTATGCTAATTCTCACCATTAATTACCTCATTTTAGTAGGCGCCAGGGACACTTGGGATGAGTCAATTAGAATCTCGCCTCCACCACTATTATGCAAGAATGTGGCTCCCCAACGCTTAAAGGTCAATTCAATTATCTTCGAGCTGTTTTCATCACTGAAACCAAATTAGGAATGTTTTTCATAGAGTCCATGCCTTGTTGTTCACTATGATAACTGAGAAGGATTTCGCAAAATCATTTCCTATCCCAGAAATCTGGCAATCGAGCCAACTGTGACTATGCCGTCAATCTATCTTTCCTTAGGACTATCACTTGCGCTGATATACTGTTTTCAACTCAGTCGCGCCGATGTATACTGGCAGGCAGCCTTTCCACTTCCTCAATGCCCCAACGAACACGAGCCAAAGTCCTGGCTTTGACACATCGGACCTGCCAGATCCCAATGTCCTCGATGGCCTGCCCATGGGCCAGGGTCAGTCCTCCTCTGATTTCGACAATCAGCCCGCGTCATCCAACAAGACTGTAAGCCTTAGTGGTATGCGCACGAGCTGCTGCAGCCACAACATTTCTAATGATCATTTTTTAGATCCTAGCTTTTACAACACGCAGACGGATAACCCACTACCTACGTCTGGTTCAAATGACCAGTTTCCAGACCTTTCCACAGGCTACTATGAACCGCCAGCAGCCATCACCTTCCCTGATGATCAATTCCTAGATGACACCTTCCTCGATGCGCAGATGGGTGGCCAGTCGCCATCCACGATATTTTCCGGCAATCAACCCACGGACCTCAACGTCTACAATTTGCAGCCGAGCGCCCAGCCATCACCCATACCCTTATCCAACATTCGGCTTCCAGATGCCACCAACATCTCCAGTTCGCACGCGGGCAGTCAGTTGCCAGCCCCATCCTTTGGTAGCGTTTACCGCGACTCGTTTCAAGTCCAACTGCCACCTCATCAAAACATCAGCTGGCCGCCTGATGCGTCATCACACTCCAGCCCACCTCCTCCATACCTTCATGGCCTGCCGCCGCCTGTGCTATCAAATGATGGTATTTCTAGCGTGCCCATAGGATTCGAAGTTGTCCCACAGTTCAGACTCGGAGAGTCGTCGTTGCCCCCCAAAGTGGCATTGCCTCCATCATCGAGGAAACGACATGAAAACAGGTTCATTACACACCCTACACACCTATATCAACACCTACAAAAATTTAAGAGATGGGCGAAGGCGGCTGAGGTGAGTGCGATTGATCAGTTGCATACCCTTTATTGCTGTGACTGACAGACTCACAGGTTCCTTCAGATGCTGGTCCATCCATGGGACCATCCCAGCCCGGCTCAGAGTCTGGACAATTCTCCTATCTGCCATCCGGCTTAGGACCATTGGTGTATGATGACACCAATGATATCCATGTTAAAATTGTGGAGGAGGCACACAAGGTTTACCTGAAGTCCGCCCTCAATAAATGCTCATTATTGGAGGAGGGAGAAAGAAGGCAGGAAGTTCGTGCTGCGTTACTCTCAGCGACATCTGCTTATGATCAAGGTAAGACCATCTTACATCTTTTTTGACAAACTGATGAGGAAAACAGAGTCTGGAAAAGCGTGGACTACCATGAACAAAGGGGCGCTATATTGGACGCTGTCAGTACTGTCCGGAAACATCACGTCGTCCTGCAAGAAGATCGCGCGCAACAAAGTGCAGAGTGGGTATGTTATGAACTTGGATGGGTCTCTTGCCGATGGTTCAAAAGAGAACCGTCCTTCGCGAAGGATATCTTCGATAAGCGGTTCCACCTACAGATGAGTAGGGGTTCGGACTAAGATACTGGCTTTACGGGCTTGGATACCATACAAGGCAGGATCAAAGGTTCGGTCTAGAGGGTTGGCACCTCTAAGACAGACAATAATCAGACTATCGACGAGGAGTGCTCGAGGATAGAATCAGAGGTAGACACCTAAGTTGTGAAGCTTAAGTGAGGATCAGGTTTCAAGGTAAAACCAAGTAGATTCAAGTAAAGAACAACTACGATACATGACGAGTATATATAGGGGATGTGGAATAGCTTTAAGGCAGGGTCATCAGGTATTGGTAAGTCCAAGAAGGGTAACTGGTCGAAGGGTATGAGCCAAGGGTAGAACGAGTCATAGGGGCTAGGGGTATGACAAGTTTAGAAAGATAAGATAAGATGAAATGAGCCAAGGCTCTACGAATACAAGGCAACGCAGCCATAAGTTCAGTGAAGATGGAGAAAAGATAGGGGGGCAACATTACTGTAACAGGGTACACCTTACGTCCTTCGATCTGGTCCCACAAGTCTGAACCCACATACGTGAAGAGGAATGTAAAAGTACTCACTGCCGAAAGTCCATTCCTGCCAAGATATATCTTTGGGCAAGATGAAGATGGCAATTGGCATGCGTTCAAACACGAGGTCCTATGAGACGTCGTCCTCAACGTAATATCGGAACTTGGCTATCAGCCGCACGTTGAAGAACTGGACAGTATTTTCTGCACAGCTGCTGTCGCTGTTTGTTGCGCATTGAAGGAGCTGTTGAGAGGGACATTTGTGGATTTCTCAGTTCCCGACTTCAAACCGAAGTATGAAAGGCTGATGAAATACATTCGCGATGTCATCTACAAGAACGCAGAGCTATCGGCGTGGTGGAAGGCGTATAAGTTACGCATCCTTCTCAGATTGTCAAACATCTGCGGCGCAAAATGACTCCTCATGGCCTTCTTCCATTTGTTTCTTGGGCATTTGCTAATCATGACATACTTAATACATTCAGATTCCCACACCCTGACTCACCATAAAGCAATTACATGAAAATCCACAAACATTCGGACACTTTTTTGAGCCACTGTATGTTTAGAACCAACTGCCGCTAGTACTAGTAGGTGTAGATGGGCACACGCATTTCTAACATATGTATGTACTAGTACGAAACGTTTGGTTCTGCTAATCTAATTCGCGTGACTCTCCTGTCTGTGCTCCACTTGAGCTCCAGGTCGGACATGATCTGCCTTTTGTCTCAGTGTTCGCGTCTCTCTCCTGTCTGTGTTCCACCTGAGCGTCATGGCATGTCCTCCCTTTTGTTTCAACGCCTGATGTTGATATCACATGTCATTAGCATCCATTTCACCTCTCCCGTCTTTCGTTCACGACTCTAAACTCATCAAACACGAAGCTCCGTTGCATCTTTGATTTCACAATGACAAAAGGTAAGTCATCTACTAGTAGTGGTACTACTAATGTCACAAGAGCGGATTCCGAATGTAACTGTACAACAGATATATCTGGAAGTACATAGAACCAGCCTATTTTCGTGAGTAAAACATAAGTTATAAATCCACAGTAATCTCTGGAGATGTGTAAGCGATTGGCCTAAATAACACTTGCGAGAGTGACAGCACATACCAGTCATCAGCCATCCGATCCTCGAAAACATTAGCATGAGCCTTGAGAATGGAGAGCTCAGCACCAGTCTGACTGAGAGATAGCTTGGCTTTGTCGCAGGCTGCATTGAGATATGAGCCATCTGTGGTGGTAGAACGAGGCAACGACAGGCATTCAGCAAAGATGTCCAGTAGGTGTTGTGATTCTTGTTTTGCATTGATGAAGTCTGCCTTGGATTCCTCACGCATGCGGATAGCAAGAGCCTCCCGCCATTTGATTTCTGTGACCTCCCAGCATGAAGTGAAGTAGGTCATACATTTGCGTTCATGCACTGCTTCCAGATAGTGAAGAAGATAGCGGAAGGTGTCCATGCTAAGCTCCTCCATGATCCTGAAATATGCATCACTAACCTAAAGACGTGACACATGTGATCATGAAAGCTATGATGCATTCAAACAAAATGAGACTTACCATCTGGCTAGTTGGTTCAAATGAGTCTAAATCATCAATGGATCTACCTGCCAATCTGAAAAGTAGATGTTGGTCTTCAAAAGAGGTTGACTGGATTTGAAAAGGGGTGGTGTTGCTGCGTTCTGAGTTGTTCTCAAAGAAATGACTTGGTCCAGGAGTTGGAGATACAACTCTACTGGGTGCATTAGGAGCACCATATGCATACCCGGACTGTTTGGAATTGGGAGTCGGGGGGAAGCTATCTTCCCCTGTATCCAACACAGCGCTGGTTGCTGTCATTGAATGTGAGCTTATCTATTAGCATCATACTATGATCATGACATCTGTACCTGATCCCGTGGAAAATGAAGGGGGGGAGCTTGGAGGAGAGCCACTGGCAAGCCTGTGGCTTGATGAGCTGGGAGTGCTAACTACACTCCCAGCTGTGGTGAAAGGATAAGGGCTTGGAAAAGGCGTGGTTGATGGTATGCCATGGGTTTCCAAGTCATCACAGGACTTGGATGGCACAGTAGTAAAACTAGCCAAACTGAAACTCATTCTCACTCGACTTCACTGGTAAGTTTGAAAGCGTTGATACCAGCCTGAGAGGGTGTGACTATCACTCTGGTGGCACGTAAGCGATAAATAGGCATCGGAGTTTGAAAGCTGTACTGACCTGTCTTCACTGATCTCCTCAGGACTAGCAATACTGAGCACTCTCAAACATCAAACCCAAGTTAGACTCGAAGAGCTGCTGATATGAGATTTCGAGCCACCTGGCTGTGTGGGAGGATTCTTTTCCTATGGACTGGCATTGTGACCGAAGGAACCCTTTCATATTGGGACATCTTTCCTGGAAAGGTAAAATTGTTGAGAAGCAGGTGGCATTGATGAGCTGTCATAGATTGGCAGTGCTTAGACGTTCACAGCGCAAGATCCTACATAGGTAATGCTCGGATCTTAGCTGCTGGGCTGTAAGTGACTAACCCTACAGATGAGTTCTCTGATTATAAAAGATCTCACTTGAGTCAGCCTGAGCAGTCACGTTGAACTCTTGAATTAAACATCGGCTTCCTAGAAGTATCATGATGACTCCGTGGAAGTTTGGCGACTTACTACTGGTGGATATGTCACAGACCGTTGTCCTGTTACTTAAGGGTCTTATATAAATTTGCGTATAATGACAACACTATTATATGCAGAAGACTTCTTGCCAGTCCTTAAGTACGCGGTCTACGACTTTTCTAGTTTTTGTGGTAGATAATGCGGTGAGTTCTTGGGAGGATTTAGTTTGTTGTCCTCTTCTTGCTTTATACAATAGCACAATATAGAATTCGGTGGGAAGTTTGTCTGTGTTCTGGTAAAATTCAGTAGGTATGTTTCACCCTAGTAGGTATGTTTCACCCTAGTAGGTCATGTTTCAACCTATGAAAGTTTGTTTCAACTTTGTCGTGTTCTCCTGAGGTTCGTATCTCACTTTCGGTTTGAAAGAGAGAGTTGGTGTTCGTAAGCTAGACTGAGAGCTGTAGGTTTAGTTGTATATGATGCAGTTATACAACTGTGGGTTAGTAATATGTAGGACTTGGTCCTTCAAATAGATACGGTAGTTGTATAGGCACAGATACAACTTTGGTTAGTTAAATGTAGGACTTGGTCCTTTCAATAGATATGGTAGTTATACAGTCAACCCCTGTAAGGTAGTGTATAACTTTGTGATTTGAGCAAGGTAGTCAACCCTTGAATGTCAACAGATCCCTTAAATGAATTAACGCTAGGATGGTGACAAGTATGACTTTGAGGGTCAAAGTACAATAGTTAATACAAGAAACCCCCTGTGAGGTGTGTATAACTATAAAAGGAAATACTTAGTTTGTCTTCAAGGCACTTATGTGGCCTGCACTTTGGATTCTTAGGTAATCACACTTGGATTTGAATCTCAGCAAAGTGGGAAGAACTTATATTTGTGTGCAAAAATGGGGTCCTTATATACATTTTTGAATCCCCTTATGTAAGCATGATTATATCATCACTTTCTAAAAGTGGTGAGATCCAATCTGCCTTTTAGTAAGCTATATTACATACAAATAACAAATATGGGAAGTCACATGCCAGCATGAGTCAGTATGAGTCAATATGAGTCATATTTCCTTTTATGAATCACTTGTCAAGCATGACTACACATGGCTAAACAAATACAATCACCATCCAGAAAATCTACCGGTCACATGATGATCTGACATAATCTGGTGGCTGAAAGAGATGCCAAATAGAAATAAATGTGGCTGAACTAGAAGCCCAAACAAAAATAAACAGAAGAGTGGCTGAATCAAAGAACAAACAAAAATAAACAAACAAGAATATACAGAAGGTTACATAATGACTATAAATACAAGGTAAGAGATATTTGAAAGCTAGGAAACTGAATACAAGGCAATATAAATACAAGTAAGAAAAGCGAGAAATTATACGAGGCTTGAGAAATGAGATACAAGGCAATAGATTCAAGACAAAACAGTAAGGTAACTTGATAGCAAGGGACTACACAATCTCATGTACCTTCCTTGTCATGTCTATTATATGACAGGTATGGTATCATTCACATACCATGCATGACACCATGTTTCATGATGATGATCATGATGCCACTCCCTCGCCCTCTCCACCATCTTCCACTGGCGGTTCCAGTACCAACCGTTCGGACTTGGATACACCACCGATAGTACTCCCTGCAGTACTAAGTCAGCCCAGCACTGACTTGGACAGGTTGCAACATAAATGTGGCTCAGAGTTGGAGTCACCCCCAGCAGAGTCAACCCTGAGCCCTGCCGCAGCCTGGGTCACGGTTCCCACTAAGGAAAAGGTGTCCAGTGTGTCTTGCCATATATCCATGTCTTGCACCCAAAATGGATGTTATGGAGATGCTGTGCCAGTACAGCCCCTGATTCAGTGTCAAGATGTAAGCACTCACTCACTCGCTTCACCTGCAATCATGATGATATGCTCATACCTGAGAATTTCGGTTGCAGGAGAATGTTATTGCTGCATGTTTGGATAAGGCATTGGAAAATAAGAGAGCCTCTGCAATTGTGATGGTGGGTTGAAGCAGGTGTATTTTATTTCAATGAACTAATCACGAGGTCAAAAAACCGACTCAGAAGCCGATGAAGGCTATCATGGACGTAAACACGCGGCGAGCTCAAGTCGAGCCTACTTGCATCCCTGCTAGTCATGGTATAACTTGTGGGACTCGCAACTTGAAGAGGACAATCGAGTGTATCGCCGCTGACAGCCGTGATACAGACTCGGACAAGGAGAACATATCCTTGAATTGTCACGGTAGCTTTACCCCAGTTATTCGAGTTGTAACTGGCAAGCGCATCTGCCGGGAGAAAACAGGCACTGAGTGGCAAACAGTCCTTGATGTAATCAAGTACGGTGAAGAACAACGAAGCAGGCAGGAGAATGTCGTGGCTGTCATGATGGAGAAACAATACTAGTTACAATATTTACCTACACCATCCGAGTTGGTGCAGCTTTCCTACTATAGTTCATGCGATCAATGATGACTTGACCGATGCAAAACCAATTTTTGAGAATTAATCAATGAAACAATTTTAACAGATAAAATGATTAATTCACATCATAGCAGCTGATGCATGAGGCTGAGGTACCAGTAGTACTAGCCTAAATTTGATTTTTTACACCCAACATTAGGTCTGTCGAGCTTGTCTGAAACTACGTTCATGTTGGTTGCAAAGCGGCCCACTTGCTAGTTAGCTCAACAGCGATATGCGCCTTTTCGAAATGCTAAGTTGGATTGGTCTGATATTGCTCTTTCTGATGGTTTCTTGTGATGCCCCTGGTTGCTCTTGGAAGAGGATGACAGATAGCAATCGAGGACTCAGCAAGCATCGCGCAACCTGTCAATCATATAAGAGAGTTAGCAGTCTTGCAAGTTGGAGGAGGCAAGACCGCGCAAAGGAGGTGGTTTTGTCAAATTTGCTTCTAAACCCTGCGTCCACGACGGGCGCCTTGGTGAGTAACTTCATGCTCCGAGATATAGCCTCCAGCTAAGTCAACACCAGAGAATTTCTGCTGTTCGGCATGTGAAGGACCGTCCGAGCCTGAAACCAATCATGCCTTCCGGACTCCTTAGGCATTTGTCTATGGCTCATGGGATACACAATAACTCGGACTCAAGCAGTTTTGTAAATCTGGAACATCCTCTCAATCTCAATTCAGAGAAGCAACAAAACGATCAAATCGAAGTTGATATGGGGGGTGATTCTGGAACCCTGCTGGACTATGATTCAGGTTCGTGTCTTCTTGGGCAGCAGCCATTCTCTGACATGTTCACAATCACTTGGACCTTTCAGAGGAAACTGCACTCAAAGTGAACTGAATTCCGAGACGTTTGGAGAATATTGACCCTTTGCAAGACGATCTCAACTATTCCAATAGCACTGGCACTCCGTCAACTCGCACTCCCGCCCAATCCATAATTCGTCGTGTCCTTTTAACGCTGAGGGATACCCTCCAGACTACTTTCAACTCATTTGGACTTTGTCGGTTATACCCTCGTCGTCCTTCATTTGAGCCGGATCAGTTTATTCCATCCATGCTACTTGCAAGAACATCTCCCACCGCTACCGAAGGGTTCGATTCTCCAGCGAAGGTCTTTGCTCCACCCTACCCGTTTCCTAATATGACGACTTACCATTTGATGTCCTGGATGCATTCTGGTAGCAGTCTGGTATCTGAAACTAAAGTTTCGCACCTAGTGAAGGATGTAATACTGGCACCAGATTTCGACCGCACGCACCTTGAGAACTTCTCCATGAAGCGAAGCCTGCAAGAGCTGGACAGTGATGAAAGCAGAAATAGGGTTACTTTCCCAGACGATTGGATTCAAACTAATGTCACTATCAACATTCCGACAAGGTCAAGAGAGGATGGTCCTCAGCCTTATACTATCCCCGGGTTCCACTTTCAGCCTCTTGTTGAAGTCATCTGCGCAGCGTTCGCAGATGTCCAAGCAAGGGCATTTCATATCTTGCCTTTCCAACGGCTATGGAAAGACCCTTTAGATGGTCATCAAGAGCGAGTTTATGATGAACTTTATACTTCTGATGCCTGGCTTGAAACTCAGGACAGCCTTCAGAGATTACCGAAGGAACCTGGGTGTTCGCTGGAGCGTGTTATCGCGGGTTTGATGTTCTTTTCCGACGCTACTCACTTGGCAAACTTTGGGATGGCAAAAGCTTGGCTGCTCTACATGTACTTCGGAAATCTGACAAAATATGCGCGATTATTGCCCCAATCAGGAGCATGCCACCTGGTAGGGTTCTTACCTTCAGTATGTTCTCTTGAATTTTCCTCTTCCCTGCCATTGACACAGTCAGCTTCCTGACAGCGTCAAAGATGTTCTGGGTGGCCTATCTCAAATATTGAAAACTGGTATGGCATCTCTTCAAGCCTACTGCCGCAGGGAGCTGTTCCATTCCTGCTGGGAAATATTGCTCAATGAGGACTTCATTTTCGCATATCGCCATGGTATAGTTCTGAAATCTGCCGACGGAGTGATGCGGAGGGTCTTTCCCCAGATCTTCACATATTCTGCTGATTATCCTGAAAAGTACACTTATTTCACGACCTTCTTGTCAAATCGCTTATCATTTTACAGGGTTTTGATTGCGACCATCAAGGATATGGGCGTGTGCCCCTGCCCTCGCTGTCTCACACCCAAAAGTTTTTTTAGCTTTCTTGGGCTTGCGAGTGACATGAACAGTCGCATCGGTAACCTCTGAGTATATGTCATGGCGAAGGTAGTCAAGGCCCGGGATTATATCTATGGGTGGGGGAATACCGTAGATGGTGTAAAAGTAGAGAATACCCTTGGAGAGGGCTCATGGGTACCTGTGTTGGTGGGTCAAATGCTTTCTTACCGTTTTCTGATGAGCTCACACCACCTTCTCGCAGAACCAGTTCGTCAAGAAGCTTGGACTGTTCTGCCTCGACCCATTCTGCATGCTCGTCATTGACCTCATGCATGAGTGTGAGTTGGGTACCTGGAAAGCTCTCTTCACACACCTCCTTAGGCTCCTGTATGCACTTCCTCGAGGTAGTGAGATAATTGCAGCCCTGGACAGCAGGTACGAAATGTTCATAAGGAGTGCTGCTGTATGCTTACTAGAGGTTGCTGACGTAGGTTTTGACAAGTACCGACCTTCGGTAACGGCGTAATTTGAAAGTTTTCCAACAATACATCTGAAATGAAAAGATTAGCAGCCCGTTGTGTCAGTAGGGTCTGGCCAGGGGTCTGCCAGAGGTGCCAGGGGTCCTGCCTGGGCCTCGAGGCACTTAGGTATATCTACTCGAGTACATGTTGTAGCTAGCTTCACCCTATTCTACAGTTGGATACCTTTTGCTAGGTCCGAGTCCCTTCTCCTCTCAGTGTCAGTGTGCACCACTCCACCGTGACTTTGAAGACATCTTACAGGTTTTGTTTTCCTGTCGCTCAATTTTAGTGCTTCACATGCTGACAGCCCTTCATCGCTAGTGTGCCATCCCAGTCTTCGAAGGGCTTTTCCCGACCAACCATGATGAAGTTGTACAGACCCTTCTGTATCACTTTGCTCAATGGCATGCGCTTGCCAAGCTCCATGTTCACTCAGATTCTACCATTGATCTTCTCAATGAGACGTTCAAGAAGTTATCACAAAATTTGCGCAAGTTTTGAAATTACACTTGCACTGCCTACACTACTGTGGAACTTCCCAGGGAGAAAACCACTCGCCAACGAAGGGACAATCAACGGTCTGAAACCAATGGTACATTTCCGACTCCAGGGTCAAACGGTGCGAAGGCAAAGAGATTTAATTTGAGTACTTATAAATTTCATGCAATGGGAGACTATGTGAGAACTATTAAGTTCCTTGGGACCACAGATTCTTTCACCACTCAGATTGTATGTGCCATCTGTATCCCAAGTTACTATCCAGCTGAAGTCGAGTTTGACCAGGGAGAACTTGCTCACAGAGCCCTCAAGGCCTTTTATCCACTGACGAGTAAGATAGACACACCATCGCAGCTAGCCAAGCACGAGCACAGGCGTCGCGTCCTACGATGGGTAGCAGAAGTAGAGTCCTTTAGTGGCCCTGGTCAACCAGAAGCCAATGCCCCCCAACCAGTGTCTTCTGACCATCATCATAGTATCGCAACTTCTCAAAACAATCCGGTCAATCTATTTGCATTCCTCCGAGAACATGATGGTGACCCGGCCATTAAGGTAGAAGTCACATTTGATTATGGAGGCACATTACTCACAGCGGCATTGTCAGAATTTCATACCAAGACTGAGGGACCATATCCTATATAGGCTGTGGGGATTAGATGTTAGCCATTGTGACCACAGCTTCACGGCTGAGGAGTGCAACTCCATCATCATACCCATGGGATTAGATGTTAGCCATTGTGACCACAGCTTCACGGCTGAGGAGTGCAACTCCATCATCATACCCAACAACACTGTCTACTCGGTCCAGACAATGCAAATACATTATACCACCTACGACCTCAGGCAAGAATATGACACTATCAACCCCAGAAGCCACGGGGATGTCATGGTACTGTCAGGGGAGACAGCGCCCAGCCATCCATATTGGTATGCCCAGTGTATTGGGTATCTACCATGTGGAGGTATGGCTCAATCACGGAGGTCAACCTGTGAAGCGGTACATCGAGTTCCTTTGGGTTAGGTGGCTTGCGGTCTTGCAGGGCCATAAATCAGGCATGAAGCATGCTCGTCTCCCGAAGATAGCATTTGTAGAGGAATCGGACCCGGATGCCTTCGGGTTTCTTGATCTGGGGCAAGTGATTCGAGGCGTACATTAATTCCCGCATTTTTCTCTGGACGCGGTGTCAGCTCACTTCGACGTGGAAAATCATTAGGACGCCTTGCAGGAGGAGCTCGACGACTGGGAACAACACTATGTTGGGATGTAAGTGCATATATCCTTTCTCGTGGTGTTTGAATTCTCAAGCATGAGTTAGATTCGTCGATCGAGATATGTTCAGTGCGCTACACTCACCTCGGTATTGGACACTCTGCAATGTTGCGGAGGATCACTAGAGACTGTCTAGGCTCTGGGTTGGCGACACATACTAATGCCAGCAACGAAGAGGACTCGGAGGACCACGAGGAGGCCGGAGATGGTGAGGGTTATGAATGTGACAGAGGACGATGATGAGGAAGGACATGAAGAGTCCGATGATGAACTTGGCGATGGGGAATTGGATGACGATTTGGATGATGGCTTCGAAGATATCTCCTTTTGAAGTTCTCTCTGACGCTAATGTATTTTCCAAGTTTCGCGTTTCAAGTGCTAGTATGAGTGTGGCGCCAGCGATGACGTTGGACGGGACTTCTCTGAGACAAGAGGCAAGGCCATCACCATGATTATGTGTATTTTCGGATTGACTCCAAATCATTGCTTCTGATACTGGTACATACATGTGAATAATGATAATTGAAACATGCGTGGATGGGTTATCACCATGATGATATTTAGCCTAATAATTGAGCGCAGCTTTGAAAGTACTATGCCTGGAGAGTTGACTGCAAGTGTTCCCGGCTGCGACTACCCACAATTTCGTTCTCTTCCACTATGTCATACGGTCGCTGCTCTATGACCCGAGCTCCCCATAAGACTTTACACGTCCCCCGAAGACATGGGTTGGGACCCAGACATGGTATCATGTGGGAACGTTTTCCCCTGGGTTGGCGGCCTGATCTTGAAGGAATACTGCCAGTGTGAATGCTGAGAGAGTGATTATGATGATATTGTACAAGCTGTACTCACGGGTGAGCGGAAACCTTCGAAACCATTGAGCTGTAGTGCCATTTGAAGTCGTCCGAGTCAGGCTTGAGAGTGATCTCGACTTGACCCAGCACACCACGACGGCGGCTACACTGGCAGTTCGAGCAATAGTGACGCGCAACGCAGTCACGAATTTTTTCATGTGGCCTCGATCAAATCCGAACTACAATAAATAACGCAGGTTCAGAGGAACATGCTAGCGAGGAGACACATCCGAGAGGGCATACCTTCAGGTTGGATCGCATCCCCATCAACTCTGGCAAGCTTCCGAGTCGGATGCATGCTGAACACCGCTGCGATCAGATCATATGTTGCAGTGCGGCCTATGAGCGTACCGTGACTGGCGAATGCGGCAGGTTATTCGATTGGGATATCGAATCGGTAAGTTGGTGTTGTTGAAAGCGGATTGATCAGAAATATAACGAGGGGAGGGGATCTTAAATGCTTCGCTACCGTCATGGTCGCGTTCAAGTTGGTAGTAGTAGTATGATTGGTATCAGCCTGAGGGTGGGTGACTGTGGGCAATGTATTGTTTGGCAAGAGCAAACATTCACGTGATCTTGAGTCACTTGTGCTGGCCAGCCTGTGACACTGCGGCAAAATCGTCGTCGACTTTCTCTATGGATTATTTGCTTGATGAACTTCTGAACTCATACACGCAGGCAACAACACGTATCGTGCCCCGGGTAAGTTTTTCTTTCTGATCACTTCTGATGGCCTTTCTCTTTTCTACCTGCCCTTTATGATGTTTGGTCCCTGCCGCAATGATCCCATTTGATCCAGCAAACTAGTAACTAACCCATCCAACAGCCGCATTCGCTCGCTCGCTCGAATGCATTCACACTGCTGATTACATCGTGAACGATGTTGTGAACTTGCAGCTAATCGAACTCTGCGTCGAAGGCGCAAAGATCATTGATCTCTGTATCGAGGGCGACAAGTTCTTCGAGGAGGAGACTGGTGGAGTTTACAACAAGGCCGTGAAGGGCGTTAAAATGAGCAAGGGTGCGTCAGATCACTTTCATGTTGTTGAAATGATGTTTATGACTTTTCGACAAAAGGTCTTGCATTCCCCCCATCAATTTCTGTAAATAACACCATCGCCCATTTCTCCCCTCTGGCCCACATGCGTTGATTTTTATTGACCATCGTGTGCACCCTTTTAGAACTTCACCCTGTTATAGTTCAGATTCCCTATCATCTCAGTCCCTTGCTAAAGATGATGTATACGGTAAAGGTACACATCGGTGCTCACATCGACGTTTTCACTGCTATCAGTGCCGAGACCATTGTTGTCGGCGCCTTCGAGCAAGAACCCGTGACTGGCAGAAAAGCAGGTGTAATCAAGGCGGCTTGGCATGCAGCTGAGCTCGCCATGAGGCTTGTAAAGGCCATTACTGATCATGATGCTGTTGCGACAACTGCAGCGGCCTAGGGATTGCGGGCCTGTTGAAGGTAAGTTTTGTGGTGAACTCAAGTCCAAGCAATTCTGATCTGATGCTATGGATTCAGGCATGCTCTCTTGTTAGCAGGGAATAGGAATGGGCCCGATGACACAGACCGTTTCTCTCGGAGAAGCGGATAGCACGCTGAGGTTCGCGCTTGGGTGAATTGCGCTGGTCGTTGTTTGCTGAATGGAGCTTTCACTCACGGCTCGCTTTTTTGTATCCCTTGTACCTCTCCGTCATGTTCACCTCGCATTCACCTCATCACCACGCTTCGTCGTGTGGTAGTACCTCATCACTGCACCTCGTCGTGTGTACCCTGTCATTCTATCACACCTCGTCACCCCTTGCACCTTGTCACATCCGCTCCAAAACTCACCACACACCCACACCACGACTTACGTATAGTCATTCAAATGCCAAGAAGCACATCATTTTCAACCCGAACGAAACGCAGAAACGCAATGATAGTCGCCCTCATCCTTTCGATCCCTTTGACTGACTCGATACCCAAATGTAGTCTGATGCTAGATCTTGAGGACGTCAGGCTGGCTCGCCGCTCTACAGCTTTACGGTCCTCATCCAGCAAGTGATCCTCGCCCAGTAAGCGGCAATCCTCGTCAAGGGAGCTATTCCCAAAATGCAATTTGCGCTAGTCAGTCACCGCTCAAGCACTATTTTAGCGTGACTAACTGGCGTTATAGGCCGGGATCATCATGATATATCCTGTTTAGGCATTTGCCTCTGCCGTGACCAGGTAGGATCACTGCTCGTTTAGCCGATTTTTTTCTGTGATATTAATGCTTCCCTAAATAGGCATCTTTTCGAATAAAAGTGTCATAACGTATATGCTTGGGCTACTGCAGCATGGTATATAAGATATGACCCAGTGAGTTCTATTCATCATCTCCCGCCTTCCCTTCTTCCTTCTGCTCCACATCAACCCATTTCCCTCACCCTATCTCCATGCCACACGTCGAGGGCAGTCCAGCTGCCTCTGGGTCGGAGTCCAGCGGCACATCCGGCTCTACACGGTCGCGCGTCAGGGACCAGCAGGAAGAAAACAGCCGCACATCCGAGTCACCCACCGTGACCATGGATCAGCAAGGCGAGTGTAATGGACACTCCCAAGCGGCGGACGCATCTGCGCTGGCTCGACAGAGACGTAGAATCGCACAGCTAGAGGAGAGACTGGAGGCTTTTGAGTCGGGGCGTACAGCCAAAGAAAGGTATGGCGGCATGAAAATAATTTGGTTGACTTTGCTCACCTTCTGTAGGCAATCAAACTACTTCATGGCTCAAGGCAGGGCCATAAGACGTGTCGTTACTCTGTTCGACAACGTCGAGGACCTTGTCACTGAAAATGATCGAAGACATGAGGATGACGACGAAGATACTAATGTCGAGTAAGTTTCACCCTTTAAGTCGGTTCGTGAGTGCTGACTATTCGCCTTCTGATAGCCAAGATCGGTTACAGATAGGGTATGTCTGTCTCACCAACACCCTGCCTTGGTTTCATAAGAGGGGTGCGGAGATAGAGTATGATGACTACCTGCAACTGTTAAAAATGGTCGGTCATCTTTATTTAACTATTAGCTTTGCCATGTTGACCCTTTTGTAAGCTTCGGCTGGGGGCTGATGGAGCTCGAGGTGACGACACCTCGAAGCTCAAGTCTCTAGTCGCTGAATGGGTCAACCGCGAGTTCAAGCCAGATCCTCCCGTCGACCCCGATGACAAACACACTCGTGGGTTCACTCATGATGCATGCGGCAAGCTCCTCTGCCCGGCTGAGCTTGATTGGAATGACCCACTGTAAGTAATTTGCTTGAAACTTATTATTCTCATTGTTCGCTAGGGTAAAAGCAGGGATTCGAGATCGTTCAGACGGTCACGTCGTGACGGATCTATCCTTTCCGGCCTACCTATACGACAAGTACACCGCCTGCCCTGATGATCTGGAAGAGGGCCTTTTCAAGGGCAGAATTCTTATTCAGGTCTGTCGCGCCGCACTAGCTCTACGTCAATCTCACCATTTCCCCCAGGCCTACAAAGCGGTTTTCACATCGCCTTCCTCGGCGAAAGATGTCGAGGGTGATGGGGACGGCGCAGACATCATTGAGAACAACAGACGTAGTAGGAGGTCGTCCAGCGGGATTAAGGTTAAAAAACACGTCGCACAGATCATCAACATGCACAAAGTGACGCCTCGCTCGATTGCGTACATAGCATGCCAAGTAAGTAGCCTTTAGCAAAAGCGATAACGACGCTGATGACTGCATACTTGCAGGTGCGATTCGCACTATCTTCCGTTACATCTTGGCGGTCAGTCGATGGCGATTTCGACTATGTTCAATTCTGGCGCACTATCGTGGATTTTTTTGAAAAGCCTCCTGGTCGAGAAGCTCGTCGCAGGACCGATAAGCTCTTAGAGTGGTGGACTCGGTGAGTTATGTACACTCCCAAGAACCTTCGCCTGAACTCTTTTAGGAAGGTTTTCGGAAGGAATCATCGTGAAGCCATTAGCAACACAGCGAAGGCTAACATGTCTGTCAACGCTCTCGCAAGACAGAGGGCACAACGTGATGATGCCGCTTTTGATTCACCGTAGATATATTGATTCACCCAAGAACTCGTCACCTAGCTCCCTTACTATCATAGTTGGTATTAGTTTGTCTTAATGAAGCACGCGGATAATGTCACAATTCTGTCCGGATCTCAATTGTTGGTGTGATCTTATTGTGCTATAAGCATAAATTCAATGAGCTGCAGTTCAGGCATCCACGCACTGGGTCAACGGTTAAGGAGTACGAGTTCCAGTCAATAAACAAATAGCGACTATTGCAATCTTCGTATTTTTTCAGTATCGCGCTAATAGCATAGATCATGCTTCAGTCTGCACATCCATATGCTTCATTGTTAGCAAGTTCCACTGAAAGACAAAAGCGCGACCATGGTGATCTCCATATTGTCTAGATGTCGCGCCAATGGCATGGGTCAAGCTAGCAGTTTTGTGCATTTGCTCGTTCAGAGCTACAGTTCGCGCATCCGACCGCTTTTGAAGGTAAATTCCAGCGAGGGAAAACAGCACGATCCTGGTGATCACAAAAAAGGAAGTAAGAACCCCGCTACACACACATTATTTTGCTCGATAGTGACATTGTCTTTAATTCGAGGATTTAAACCCCCAAGGTCCCACATGGTGAGCAAGGAATGCCAGATGATCATTAGACGGCCGAAAGATATGGTGTCAAGACCAGAATGAACGCTTGGCTTTCTGTTAAGTCCACTCGGCAACGTGGTCGTGACTGCTGGCACAGGTTGACCTTTTTCGCACGGATTCACAATCGATGAATGGCTGACAAACATCAGCTATATACAAAATATTACTCTTGCAGTTGAAGCCAGAAATGAATTTCAGTTTGCGCGCTCAACTGAATGCATCACCATTGTCTGCAACTGATATGTAGCTGACACACATTAGATATATTGAAAAGGTGGCTTTTGATGTCGAAGCACGAGGTGATTGTCTGGTCGCACGCTCGGGGTAATATATTAACGTTGTCCGGAAGATATTGACATACCCCGGCTGGTGCACAAAGGTGTGGCTTCCTGTACATATTCCCAACCGCAGTATTGAAAATGATTTTTCAATAACTGAAGAAGATGGCGTCAAGAGTTCAAGTAGGAAACAAGTTGATCATTGTTCGGTTGATAAACATATCATTATCCCCGGGAAGGTGCCGGCTTGCATATTTACTCTTTAAGACACGAACCTTGCTTCCAACTGGGCAATTGTGACTCACCTGGGTTGACCGATATCTTTGCAGGGAATCAATGTACTGTTGCTTCTCACTCAACACTTTTTTCATCCGTTTGAAGATGCTGACTTTCATGCTTAGCTTTGACAATATGTGCTATGCTTCCGACGTGGCAATAGTGAGTCGATCCAGCTTAATCATCAGCGTTTGCTCCACTTTTCCTTGAAGTTCGAGCTTGAGCGATGTGGGTTTTTTTTCTTGATCACAAACTTGTGTAGGGAATTCGGGAAGTATCCTTTCCTTTATAAGAGCAAAAATGACAATGCGATGATCGATAGCAAATTTTTGCTGATTCTTAAGATTATGATCTATATATTGATATAAATGTGATTATATTTTGTCCACCAGTTCACTGATGTCCTTGGTTGTGGCTGTGGTTTTGGCTTTTTGGTTTGTTTCACATTTCTTGTAATGACTTCAGGCTCACTTCCCTCACTAAAGTTTGGCCCGCACTATTGTCAAAAGTGTTTCAGAGTAAATCATGATATAACATGATAATGACTCGCATCCACTTCTCCTTCAAATTCCGGTGTATCTGGATCTTGGTCACTATAATTCCAGTACTCCGGCAGGCCATCGTATGGATTCTATTGGTCTTGGTGAGCACCAGCATCTTTTCTCCATTGTTCATTCCCTACAGCACCTGCAGCCAATGAGAGCTCAAACATTCACTGTTCTAGGATGCCAAGTCACGACACTCCAAGTCAACATCTATATCCATCAAGGACAAATCATAGCTTAGTTGAAGGTCGAGCCAGGCAGCCTGGAGCATCATATTTGTGCTCTTCTGGTGTTGGGACTGAGTCCACGTCAAGTGAGTGATTTTCGATCCAAATCTTTTGGGCTGAATGCTCGAGTTGATTTTTCTTGCGTTTTGACACTACAATAGTGCAGGCATGTGCATAGGTAGTGCAGTTTAGCCAATCAATAATTTGTTTTGATGCACCAACGACAAGCAAGGTTTCAGCGGAATTTCATGAGTGTCAATGTCTGTGAGATATTAAGACTGACCATTAATTGAAGCTACCGCTCCCTATCGCATCCCCGCAACATACCCAACTTGTTCTCTGGGTTTGAGACTCTCAAAGATACGACTGTATGGCACATAATTGATGGGTTGGACGATGGAGCTCGCCAACAGTGATCATTGAAACTGAGAGTGAAAGTCTTGATTTGGTGCGGGTGCGGCAGTGATGCGTTAGTGGTGCGGCAAGGTGCGGCAGGATGCGGCAAAATACCTGAGCCCGTCCAAACTCCGAGTCAAACAAACATTAGTGGTGTTCAGAGTATGCCCTGAAATCTTGCTAAGGTCAGTAAAGTTCGGTAAGACCGTCAAAGAAATGTCTTGAAAATCCTGACATAAG